>JADLIF010002069.1:0-26534 GCA_016648015.1 Steinernema khuongi | reverse complement strand
ATATCTACCACTTTTTCGCCTCGATCAACCACCATTTCTTTACTTCTTGGCATTTTGCTCCGCTTGTTTCTCTGCAGATACCCAGCATTCGCCGGTAATCTTGCGCGCGTTCGCATACTTACACACTGAGGTACTTACACACCACGTGCCGCCCGGATCCGAGGGGGACAGTTCACGTACCCCCCTTGTAAATAAAAAAGACTTATGTACAAACACATAGTGACATTTGTTACTAAATACTAAATGTCAAATTGACATTTGTTAAGTACATCCGATATGCTTACATAACACCTCCATGATAGCAAGAGAACCAAGAGGCCAGTGATTCCCTTAGGCTGTGCACGACAATCAGTCCTTGATCTGTTTTGAGCTTAACTTTAAGAAGATTTCCCTGTGCTTGTCCCTTTCTTTGTTTGCGAAAAAGTGTCACTCAAGGTTTCACATGACGCCTTCGATCTCACGGGCAAAGTGCGGTCCTACCCGACATTCTCAAATATGTTATTGTTAGTGCGCATAGCATTTAGAGAATCCGAAAGGAGATGGTTCCCAGACCTCCCGGTTCATCTCACTCTCAAATTACGTAACTATCGACGTTCACATTTCATTAGCACGCCCGTCCAGATGTCACAACCAGCAATTCCAACAGGATTAGTGTCGATTCCGTGCCAACCCTTTTATGGCGTGCGACGAACGAACTTGACCCTTCCCGAGTCGTGTCCAATTTCTCATCCCGAGAGCGCATACGCGGCTTTTCACTTTCTCCCTTTCAAATATCGATCTCCCCTAATTTCGTGCCATTAGCACTTTATTGCCTTCGTGCCGTTTTACGTTCGCCAAGAACGGGAAACTTCTTTGGGCATTGTTTTTCGCGTCGGGTCCGTGTCGTGCTGGTTGCATGGGTCTCTTTAAAGGGTAGAGACGGGATGTGGGGGTCCAATTGTTGTGTGAGCTTCTTTAGCATCCTGTGCTTCACCTAGGGGAGCAGTAGTTTCGGGACTGCCTATCTACGGGCCTTTATAAGCCTTTAGTAGTGTCCTACAGAACTTCTTGGGAACTGCACAAACTTGCCAAACAAAAGAGATGCTTCATGTGTCTCTAGTAGCAGTCTCTAGTAGGACATCTTTGTAAGACGGAAGTCCTTCATGTACGCTTTAATTTCTTCAATTGTATTCCGTATTGGGTTCGAGTGCCCTGCTCCTTGCGTGAAGTATCTTTAGATGTGAAATTCTGTGAGAGCCTGCCGGCATATCCTGCCGATCTGGATCGCTTGTTGTTACGTTCACACTCCCATAAAAATATCACTGGATAGTGCAGTTTGAGTGTTCATCTTTAAGTTCCTAAGAGCCTGTAATAGATACTCATATCCGGGTACCTATAGCCAGTACACACAGGACACTTATAATAGCCATATTGTCGCGAAAAAGCAAACACCGAGGACACTTCCAAGCATCCATTCCTCATATCTTTTCAGAAGGACTTTCGTCGATCGTTGTTTACGACATGGCTGACGTTAATCTATTCGCGCCACTTTTTAATCCGCGCTTATCTCGACTCACTTCCTGGTCCATGCTATTTGCCAACTTAGAGACATCACGTGTGTTTATGCTCTCTAATGATTGGCAGATGTGTCAACTGTTCTGATTAGCCATGTATCATTTCCGCGTTCCCCATGTCTAGCAAATGCTACTCTTCGGCATCGCATTCCAGAGCTTAAGGGGAGCACCATTGTCTCCCTCCCTCCTTCAGGTCCTCCGTTCGCAATTTTTTGTGCGGTCCTTGCACAGTGCGTCATGTCAATTAATCTTACGTCCGGTAGTTCTGCTTCTACACTTGTTACTCCGGATGATCAGCTTTGATCGGTGAATTCCAGTAGATGAGCGATCCCACTTGACAGCCGGCGTCTGATGGCAACTCGATTGGTTTTACTGTGCCGCTGTACTATTTGAACTCCTATCTTGCATGCAAGTACTACGCTAAGGGCAAAATAACGACGATCACCTTGATAGATAATCCTTTCTTTCTGAAAATAAGGAAGAGTAAGTTCATGGGTCCAAAATAAGGAGATGAAGTAAGGACCTTTATGTGCTGGAAGCTTCCACAACGCAGATTCGCCGACTTTTAACTTTTGGCACGACTGGGAACGTGTTGTCGTCAAGTCTGTTTCACGATTGTTGATCTCGATGTGAGCTCTTTCTCCCGTCTTTGCAAACACCTAAGGGTTGTCTTCTCGACACATGGCAACAATCGGCTGTTTCAGACGAAAGCCAAAAGTGGAACAATGACCAAAGAAACGGCTGCGTCATAGGAGCTTAGGCTTTCCCGCGTTTTTTTCAGCGTTAAAAATAAAAGTTAGGTGACGGTAAACGAGGTGAGCGTTTTTATCGAATGTAGATTTTTTAAATCTAATAGCAGCAGAACTCAAAACCACTTGTACGCTGAATCTCGAGCCTGGCGACCTGGCTACGGTGATCTATGTATTTTGTCGCTTCAAAATGGACTTTCGGAACTTTCTGTGAACTTCTTCGTATTGCACGTCCACGACAAGGCGCATTGGTGTTGCAGAACTAAAATGACTGTACTATTTTTGGCTTTTGGTTGATTAGAACACGACTGCACACATGTCCCAGTAGAAATGGTAGGGTTCGTGCAGCATTTTATAGTCGATAGATTGCTTTTCCACTTTATTCATGAGAAAAACAAGGAACTTGAATTTAAAATTCAACGCATGACGTGATGAGGCGCTCTTTCTTCCTGTTTGACTCTCGAAATCGAGAATTACAAAGTATTTATCAGCTTTCGTTACCCTGCGCATTAAAAATAGAACATTGGCTGCTTCGTAGGCGTAGAAGATAAGCATAGTAGGCGCTGTGGTCCTCGTGGTTACATAGACTCAATTCTACGGCTCGGAACGTCCCATGGTTTCTAAGATTGGGGATTTCGACTAACAGTGGTTTTCCATAAGATCAAACCAGCTTCATTAGTTAAACTAATATTACCACGTTTTTGACGTTGCCATGAACTGCAATGATATTGATTGCAATTCCCGGAAACTGATCTAAAACCTTGATGTTCGACTACCTTCTCACATGTCCTTGTTCACTAGGATCTCCTGATTTATCTTCCCTTCCTGCTTACCGTCTTGACAAGTCTCATTTCCCCTCGATATAAAAAATGTGCAATCGCTTGGACTCGCATAATAAATGTTCGATGAGCCGCCCTCGTGCCTTTCATCTGCCGCTGAATGCGTTCATCCGGCGACCATCATTTATTTACCGCTTCTTATTTACACAAATTCCATGTATCCGCTTGTCCCGGCGAGTGCCGATAAGTTATTGCTTGTGTTCCATCGGCAATTCATCATTGTCGCGACACGGGCTGTCCTTAGCAGCTGATCTCCTCCTCATTCCCAGTTTCCTTCTTTTTTGTGTCCACTTGTTTCATTCGGTGCGTTTGTGTGTTTTCCAGATGCGGGAAGTAAGTTCACGCTCGATTTTGGCAGGCAAAAGGTGGACGTTCGACAGCTGCATTTTGATTCTAATGAGTTTCATCGCCCCGATAGTTGTTACTATGGGATTCTTGAAAGATCCATCTTGAAAAAGCTAGCACCAAAAGGTCCAACAAAAACAGTCATTCCTTGCGACTACTTGTTAAACGTTAGTGATTGCTTTAAGTTACCAAGGAAGAGTGACCAAAACGAATGCTCATCTTAGACTTCTTACTTCAAGTGGTGTGATAGAGTTCAGATATGCTGTTATGTGCCTGTGAAAGTATTATGAAAGTCTTATGCAATACAATATTTCTGTGTTTTTTATGTATTCTCTCATACCGTTCGAAAAGACGACTAAAACGCGTACAAGGTCCACACTCATTCTTGACTCACTTTAGGCAATTTTGAGTGGACCTTTGGTGACATTCGTAGTGAAACAGCATTCGAGATTGAATGCCTAATCTCCGGGATTAAATTCGAGTTTTTATCCTACTGTCGCCGCCGGGAACATGATTCCTAAATTGTGCGTAATTGGCGCCGCGCACCCGTTTGGCTCGCGCGCAGACGCTCAGTCGATAACAAGGACGTCTTCCTGGCCGTTTGCTACTTTGCTTCCGCTAAGATCGATTAATCTCTGCAGAATCCCGCGTTCCTTAGCGGGATTCCGTGTCTTTCGTGGCATGATCCAGCTTGGCGGCTATTGTTACACTGCTGCGTGCAATTCGGAATGCACGAGACGATGGCGACGGCAAAAACAAGGGGCCGAAGACTGGCCTGGCCAGTGGCCGGTTACGATTTAGGGCACCATGTGTGCCCGTTTGCATTTGCCTTTTTTTAATTAGAACGACCCTTTTGTCACGTATTACGTATGTGCCTGCGGGATAAAGCCGAGACGAATCCAATTGGCGGCTAGCTTACACAACTCTCGGTGTAAACATGACAGCTTTTACGAAATCTCGTTTAGTGTAATAACTTTATGCCGCCGCATCATGTTGTTTTCCGGTTGAGAGGAGGATATTTTTGGCCTCGAGAGGGTTGTCTCCATGAGGATGGCCATTTTTCACTCTTACCCATGTACTGCGACCTGTGGAAGTGGTTAACAGCCGTTCTCTTCTGAGAGTCGGCTTAGATCAAAATATTGTGCTATTTTGTCGTTGCAGATGTTGTTTTTGTTACCTGGAAGTGGTTGGGCATTCGAAAGAGCTCATTTTCGAGCCTCTTTCCACATATATGTCATTCTATTTCCAACGGTTCTTATGCATCAGCCAACCGACACCGCTGATTGCCTTGTCACATACGCCTATTCTATAAATCACTTTTTTCCGCCTCATAAATCGCGACCGCTTTTAATATTTATGAGATTCGCCCGCTGTGTTCTGGCCAAAAAACGACATTTGCATGCTTGTTGTTTTCGGGGATACCTTGTTTATAAAGTCTGCGTCTGACGTCGGAATCTAATATTGAGGTAAGCAATAGATTTATTAGGATCTATCCAGATAATTCCAGACAGATAATCTAGATAATTAAACACTGACTTACCGTATTATATGTAGCATACTTGCTAATTTGATGAGTTGAGCTGAATGGCTTTGCTTCCACTATAAATCAGAGCGTTTTCTACGTCACTAGGCTTCAGAAGAGAAAACGAAGACAGAATTTCGGTAATTTTGAGCAAAATCATCTGATTTCTGACACTGTCATGGGTGCAGCTTTTTCCTGTACGTTGTTCTTCATATTGCTGCCACCACTGACTTGCAGTGTAGCTTACAACGTGGCAAATGACCTTGAAATTGCACTTAACAATGAAGCCCCACTTAATACCGCAGGAGTGCACTTTAGCCACCAGCTTGCAAAAAGATCTGATCTGTGACAGATTGTTTTCTTCTCAAACTGTTCCTACACTCTTGTCACACCCTGTCAGTTCTTCTTTGTTTTTTTTTGATCAGCGCTGGTCAGGGACCGCTTGTGTTCTTAAACTAAAGTCCGTTCTCTGCTCTGCAGGAATAAACAAATTGTGAAAGACGCCTACACCTGTTGTGAAGGCGAATAGGTTTCGACTCGCAAAATATACTCCATGATGATTTGGAGAAGCGACAGAAAATCGCAACAACGATCGTTGTGCTCTCACCTGTGTAATTGATATGACATCACTCAAATTTACTCAAAAGGATTGCACGGACCATCAAAGCCAACGCCTAATAACACCTCTGGTGCGTGAAATCCCGACCAAGACCATATATAAATGGGACAGAGCTCAGTTCCCGAGTGCACATAAACTAACTCAGGAAGTAGGCATGTTGCTGTCCACATCAATTCTGCTACTGGAGTACATGCTTCTCCATGCATACTCATGCTTATTATTTCCTGCTCCCAAAAGGAACGTTTTTCATTAGCGGGATGCTTGTTTGCGGCGTTCTCGTTGCCTTCCTCCCACCGAGCAAAGGTCTCTCCATTTGCAAAATTAAGAACAAAGTATTAGCCATTCCAATGTCCAACCTCTCTTCGACCTTTACGCGCGAATGTCTAAGCAGTCCTTAAAAGCTTCACTCCGAAATCAGATCCATTATTCATTAAGACCACAGGATAGATCTCAGAGCCCGTGGCCTTCTGTCGGCCACGATAAATTATCCCACTTGTTCACCGTTTTTCACTGTTTTCCGCTCTCGGCGAACAACTGCCAATCAGCGCAGACGCCGCTGCTCTTTGGCCCTTCGCCTATCCTTCTCGGCCGATGCACTAAGAACCGCCGCTCGCGTGATTCTCAGCACTTTTTTGGCTAATTACGGTGACGCGCCCTTCATCGATCACTAATACATATATCACCATTCCAATTTTGCATGGCACATCGCCCTGGGCACCATTATTTGTCCACATTTCACCGGCGTTCGTCACGCAATCTTCGACTAACGGCGCCGCCACATCCTACGCGCCCACGTCTCCAATTTCCTCGTGTTCTACACGCCAATCCGAGACTATAATTATCCGGTGACTAATTGTTTACGCGCGTTTGGAACCTGTAGTGTTTGAATCCTAGCTGAATTCCAAACGCTGAAGCTTAGGGATGAGTGGACCTGAGGTTAGGTAGCACATTCATATTCCATTTGACCGCAGTGCTACCGTAGTTTAGTGCTGGAAAAAAGGGGTCCATAGCACGTTCCACAGCACAGCATACGTAGAACACCTTGATTTCTTTTTTTTTTCGCACCAACTTACAGCTCTGGAATATCTTTGACAAACCGAATCTTATGGTGTTCATTATTTATTTCATCTTATCACGGACTTCCCGGTTTTGAAACGACACTGGCACATTACTTGGAACAGATAGATACACTTGTCAAAATGTGAGTGTCACATGTTAGCACATTTCCACGACACGAGCTGTCAGTGTGGGAGTGCACTATATTTAAGATCTATACGTTGATGTTTAACCAATTGATTCGCCTTTCTTGCAAAACTAATCTCAAGATAAAGCTCCTACAGTTAAAGCAGGCAAGCCAGTCAAGCAACAAACCAAATGTGCTCAGAGGTTCTATGAATGTTTACTGTTTTTATGACCTTCATCAGTTTCCAAAAATTAGAAAATATTTGCCTTTCGTGGAAGTTTACCCCCGACGCACTTGACTAAACTAACAGGTTGTTTTGATTTGCCTCGTCTAGCCCGCCGTCATAAATGAAAATAGTGTTTACCAAAGCGTGTGATGGACTATTTGCATACAGTATGAAACTTCCTAAGTGGTTTACCTCTTCGAAGAGCGAGGAATTTTAGAGACAGAGACATGAGTGAACAACAGCTGATGTACCTATTCATGCGAGCTACTTCCGGATAAAGAAGGAGTGAAGTCAAAAAATAACAACGGCCGTGAAATCCCTTCAAATCTGAAGTTCGCTTCAAATCCTCTAAAGTTGGAAGCCTCTTCTGCCTCTCGTAATCAGCTCACTCTGGTTAGTTCCTTATTGGTCCCTGGTGGAAATCCAATCCACGCCACAATCAGATTACTACGTGTAATGTTTCGGCATCTCGTGGGAACCCTGGCGTTTATACCCCGATTGCACGGCTGCGGTGAGGAGTGGCGATTTTTGATGCCTCTAACAAAGAACCTGGCCACGTCTTCTACGGATTAAAATCATGCTTAGAATCTGAAATGCTGCTCAGCATTGTCCTCTTGTTATCGTGCCAAGACATTCCGCGCGCATTCCGAATGCTCCGCATATTGTATGGATTTCGGTGCCCTTCAGCCGAAACACGAGAATTCATGCGCATATTGGATTACGGACTTTGTAAAAACATCATGTTGACCGGGGTTCGATGTATTCCACGGAAAAAACACAATAATTATTGGCATGGTGAGCTGGCGATAAACTGTTTTTCAGTGACTCGCTTTCCAGTGAAAAACATAATTAACTCTCTGTGTATTTTATATTTTCCAGAGCTGGCTGCTACGCATTCTGAACCGACAATGCAATTTCTTGGACTTTCATTGGCGTGTCAAGGGCATATCTGAACTCAGATAGTCACCGTTTCAATAGCATAGCCAATGACCATCACCAGCCTTGGGTTGCACCGAATTTTTTTTTGCAAAATGTTCATAGTTCATATGTAGAGTTCCCTAAAGGTTTCACCCGTAGGAATTCCTTTCAGGTTGTTTGCATATTTCGTCCCATAGATCGCATTTCCTTCTGAAATTTGTGATAGATGACCGTCAAGCGTATTAATAAGCTCCTTTTCTTCCTCAGCAATAACCTACTGCATATTGATGAAAAAGAAATTTCAATTCCTTCTTGATACTTAATGAATCTACTCAAGAGTCTCCATGTTGATGTCTGTCACACAACACGAAAAGGAGACATTTACGACGAGGATTTCAGAGATTGTTGCCCAATCAAAGAAAAATAATTGAGCTCTCCACCAAAGATTCCTAGTATCAATTACAGGCTACTGACGACCACAACATACACACAAGGAATGTTCTTCTTTCCTTCCTCAAAACAGCGATCTACTACTGTTATAAACTATGCATTGCTGCTCATGTCCACCAACGTCGAAAGCTCAATGATCGCGCAGTCGTTCGTCTATTATTTATGTCTCCTTATCTGGCTTCCCCCGAAATTGCCTTCCGCTCCAGTCTCTGCTCCACGCCGCGTCCTCAAAGGCCGAATCCGTCAGCGGACTTTAAAAACACCACCACAAAAGACAACGAACCTAACGGCTCATCATCAAAACAACGCCGCAATCGGCGTCGTTTCCGCTCGCTCTCGGCGACTGCGCCACGCCCTCTTGGTTGGCCAGCGGAACGACGCCGCCGTCCCGGGGGAGTCCACACGTCCGGCGTCGTCTGAACGTTAGATGTTCGCATCATGTGACAATGACCGTGCGGAGCTTACGTATTTTCCAGCTTTTTCACTTCGCCAATTTCGCGCTTCGCCGCCCTCCGACGTGATTAATGTTTTTGCCACAGGATCGTTTATCTTAAATGTGATCCGAGTGGATTGTTGTTTGAGTGGGTCGTCAGTGGCTTAGGGGACGATTTGCGGGCGATAGCAGGTTTAGCTCTGGATTTGCTAATGTTAAGGTGGTAAGATTCTTATTTGATTGAAACTCCATTCAAAGCAGGGACGGGTGAAATAGAGCCACCTGCCTCTCACTTTCATATGTCGTGTTCCGGTCTACTCTGAGGATATTTCCGCAGCAGACAGCGACAAAGTGTTTGGCTTGAGAGAGCATGCACCCAAATATAGCCAAGACGGTTGGTAAGACCACATCAGATTTCCCTTCCCCCTAACGATGTTAGAACTTAGGAACATCACGCCCTCTAGTGCATCAAACAGCGCATGTGAGACTTGCTACACTCGATCCTTCGCAAGCCCTTCCCTTAACTCTCGGAACGGCAAATCACATCACCGTGATTCACTTCGTTTTGTCTAAAAGTGCGTGAGCTCGTATTTCCATTGGAAATTGCGTTATTGTTCTTGGAGTGCGCCGCTTCAGATAACGTCATTGGGCTGAGACGCGGGGGAATTCAAGGGGGTGATGCTTAGGAAGGTGATGAAAGGTATTGTTTCAAGGGGCTTGAGTCATTCACTGCAGTTGTTTTAGGAGAAAGGCTTTTGGCTTCTATTACATACTTCGTTGCTGTTCTTCTCCTTTCTCAAGCTGCAAAACACCCCCTAGGGATTGGTGCAGTCCTTAGGGTGGACACATTTGTTTACAGCTTTTGGTTCCGTGTTCCTTGTTCTTATGTGTCAATGTGTCCTTCTTATGTGTCCTTTCACAATTCCTAACATCTGAAACCACCAGGGAATGCATTTGGTAGATATGTATGAGTCTTTTTAGTGTTTATTCTTTCTCAAGAAGTTGCACAATTAGGATAAATGACCTGAATAATTTTTTAAGCAACGATATATGCCCCTGTCCAGGGCATTTATTAAAACGTGAGTGTAAGGAACTAACGAACCACGCAAGCGGATAAATCTCTTTCGCCAGTCCATGAGAACTAATTAGCTTCAGAGCGTATGAGGCTGATGCACTTTGTGCTGCGCTAAATTAAGAAAAAAAGTGCTGATGGGCAACTATGCTCATTAGCTCTGCCAGCTGTACTTCTGCACATGCATATCTGTGAAGATTTTCTGCTATTATTGTCCAAATCCCGACTACAACACGGATTACTCCGATCGCTATTGCGTGGGCCAATCTTCCCATACTCATTGGCCTGGCCACAAAAGGATACAACGTACTCTGAACGCCGGAATTGTTCTCTTCTTTCCCGGAAGGTTGCACCCGGGCATTCATACATAACCAGGTCTTTAATCGCCGCCATCTTCTACTTCCCTCCAGCTGTAAATAATTAACGGCTCCCGAACGCGCGTGCGCCAATTACCCTGCGCGAATAATTCATCCGTCCGACCCTTTGTCACCCTGCTCCGTTACCCTTTCTGTCCCGTCTGCCGTGCCAAACGCAATTAATCCGATCGAAATTTCTGTTTTTCAGAGAATCCACAACGATTCGCTGTTGTCGTCCCAGCTTCGCGCGGCTGTAGCAATGTCGCGTTAGCACGTCCAATGTCCTGATGATGGTTAGCTCGGCTTACGTGGGCTCGCGACCCGACTGGCCCCCTTTCTGGTCAAGACGGTCGCTGTACCTTTGGATGCTCCTTTCACTTATCCTCCAGTCAAGGTGAGTCACTGTTCTCTGGTTCAGCGCTGAACGATCACCATGTAAACAACGCCGAAATGAGTTTTTGAGCAGGGGTATTTCAAGCAGCCCATCAATCGTCTGATTATAGACGGCTTAGCGCTGTCGATGATTGAGTAGGGCGCGCGCCCCGTCAGCTGTTCCGGTGGGACGGACATGCAGATAAAGGCTCCCGCAATGATTAATGTCTGAACATCCTTTACGCTGGAAGAACGTGACGGATGTCCTGTTTGTTGTAGCATGTTGAGATAACGACAGATAATCTGATGTGGATGCACGTCGTAGCGGGCGGTTGGGGGCGGTTGGGCGGCTGCCCGATGTTTGATAGGGGCTAAATTGGGCAAGAATGAAGCAAAGAAATGATGCCCTTTTCAAAGCACACATAAAAATAGAGGTTGGAGAGAAAAAGCATGTCGTTGCTGTCATTTCTATCTCCCTCTCCTATTTCTGCACACTGCGCCAGTTGGGATCACAAACCACGAAAACCGATAAAGCCACGGGTTTGTCGTTTCCACTTAAAGCACTCAGGAAATGAAGCGGAACTTCAAAAAGCATTGCTTTTAATTTTTATGCCCCGAAACCTTTCCAGTAGTTGAGAAAAGAGAAAAGGTTTTTCTGATAACGATCGTTCAAAATGACTTTTCCTCCCATCACGCCAAGTAGAGTTTCAAGTGGTTTGTTCTCTAGTACCTTTGTACTATTGGAAACACCGTCACATCTTTGCCCCACACTTGTTGTTGAGACTTTAAAGATGCCAACGCAATCTTTAAAAACGGAAGTAATTATGTGAATGGTCGTTCCGTTGTTTGCGGAAATCTCGAAATGTCTGAAAGTGCGCCAGAGGGACAAAGGCCGCACTTGGAACAATCGCATAATTGGACGTCCTCCGTGGCTTTGTCACGTTTTCGCTACGGGCCACTTGCACCCTGTGCCTGACACAATCGCACTTCTCAAGAGCTTACGCATAACTTAAGCTACAATTCGGAGCTTGGATTAGTGCTTTGGGAATCAGGTCGTTTGGAAAATTCGGTCATGAGAATGCACGAATAAGTAATAAAGTCCGCCAGGGTTACCTGGGTATCATGCATAACAAAACACTTGCACAACATGTGTCCATTTCAGTGCTCAGCAACTCCTCTCCCTTACCGGTTGCTCATATCCCAATCTGCACAACCGAGACCAATGCGGGTTACACGACGACTCGATACGTCCTCTCGTCTGCGATCCTCAGAACGCGGTTAGCATGTCCGAACGTAAGTGCGCTCCGTTGTTTCGTCGCTTAGTTCTTTTATCCAATTACAGTGCAAGTAATTGCGGAGAAAATCGAGAAACTGAAGAGTCAACACGGGCGAAAGTGCGTCTGCTCCTCGCCGCAGCACAGCGGGGTTCGTTGTTTTGCCTAGCTGTTCGCTTTTAACAACAAACAGCCTACAAAGTAGTTCGAGGACAGACTTATACGGGCAGACTTTGGCTTAACGGGTCCAGTAGGACAGGGTCAGCCGAAAAAAGTCATTGTTGTGGCAAAAATTCTTTGGCAGATACTGTAGCTAGTCGGACAGGCACAACAAAAGATATAATCAAAGAGCGTTATTACCTTCTTTCCCTTACTGTATCGCTCTCTTCAGCTCAACGACTGCTGGTACAAGTTCGCTTTTGCCTTCCTCCGGGAAATGGTCCCTGTCCTGGGCGCCAACCAGGAATCCTACAGCAGACACTACTGCCCCGTCAACTCGACGCTTCTCCACGGTGCTCGCCTGTCCACACGGGCTGAAGCCCTTACAAACGGACGCCACTTCGCCCGCCTTATCCGGCAGAAGTCCGCGTTCGGCCACTGCGAAGAAGATGTCCTCTTCCTGGTGGTGATGAACCGGCCAGATCAGCTGATCGACGGCGATCTGCCATCTCCGGGTCATCCCTACCCTCCACCGGTCATCTTCGTCTCCTACGGGTCGCTCGTCTCCGACCGCGTCGAAGTACTCGACTTCGACCACGAGCACGTTCTGAACAGGTCGCCCGACTCCTTGCAGAAGATCGTCAGCGCTCTGAACACCGACCTCAGCAATGGATATCCGCTGAAGACTGTAAGTGCGCTGGTGAGGCCAGCGTTGATGGATGTGTTTCAGGTGTTAGAAAGTCTGGTGGATCAAGTGAGCGACGCTCTTCTAAGAGCGGACGTCAAAAACGTCCACAGAATTCAACATATTCCTCCAACGTGGGCGATCATCGTATTCGCCACGTGCGGTGTTCTATGCGTGTTGATGGCAATCGGGTAGGTTCGCGTTATTCACTAATTTGATTCTGAGAATTCCTTGCATAACATATAAAACCAAAAGGATTGTTTTCCTCATTTGTTGATAAGCAGGCAAAACTATTACACATCAAACAAATTAAATTACACAAATTATTACATTACACATTTACTATTACACAAATTAAACATCACTTATACATAGTGTCCTTCAGAAGTATGCGGGAAAGCCCATCTTCACTGTTTATTTGGAACGCTTACTTTTCCTTATCTTGGTTTTATTCGCATAGCATTAAGGCTCCTTTATACTGCATTTCCAATATCCCGGACTGCAAACCTATCATTTCCACCCATCATGTGGCCACCATGCAATTTTTGGTCTCATCAATCAACGCTCTCCCTTACAATTTTACACCCCAACGGCGTTTTCTCCGAAATTTGATCTCTCAACGCCCGAAACTAAACTAGCTGTCGGCTCCATCAAAGCTCCGGAAACCCATCTGAAACACGTCGTCTCTTTCAGGTTGTGCCTTATGAAGTCAAGCGTGCGAAGAGCCTCCACCAGAGGGAAGCAGATGGGCGAGAATCCGCGCCGCTGGAAGGCCGGCTTCGTCGGCGGCATGTGGTACGAACTATAACTGAAGACTAACCATTTAACTTCTTCTGTCCTGTCCAATAACACGTCACTTCGTTTTCCGCGTTACTCTGTCCGTTATGTTTCTTTCGAAAATAAATCTATTGATATGGCTTTTTTCGCAGGGTGGTCTCCGCTCAGCACCGGACGCAGCTCTCCTTCGAACAGCAGCAGCAGTTGCAGCCGCAACAGCAGCCGAGTGTCATGGCCCGAGAGTTCGCGTGAAGCCCACGTGAGAGCATTACGGGATACTGTGTGCATTGTCTTTCTCTGTTGAGCTTTTATTATTTTATCAATAAAGTACAAATGTGTTCCTCCGTGTGTTTTAGGATCCTGTGCATATAGCTTTTACAGTTTCATGTTGTTGTTGAAGCAACAGAAGTGATAAAAAATGTAAGATTTTAGGCATTTTGAATATGCCTTACGTAGGCCATGCGGCAAAATTGGCGGTAGATTTTCCATGTCTTTTTTTTGTGTTTCAGTGAATGAAAACAGTGTTTCTTTAAGACGGGCGATCCTTCAAGACGAACAAATGTCGGGCGTTTTCGGAGGCCATTCCTGATTGGTGGCAGATGGATAGGCGTGCTGAAACTAAAATATTAAGCGTGTGATGATCAGCTTGCTGCTGACGGTGGTTACAAGTATTCCAATCCTTTCTAATACCTAATACTTGGTGCATCGCCGATTGTTCACATCTAATTTTAAGATTTCTTTATTTAAATAATTGACAGAAAAATTGGGTAACTGAAATATGTGCCGTCGTTTACATGTCGGAAGATCCTATGAGTACAACTGGGCACCATAGGTTGCCTTCATGTACTAGAAATTGGAGATCTGGAGTGACCCACTGATGGAGATGCTTTGAAGAATATGTTTTTTCACCGAATGGAAACTCGCAAAGCGTTTGCAAGCTTTCCTTACTGATCGCAAAACCGATTGTCATCGATTTTCCGTGGGTAGTTAATGCCTAAGAAGCGAATGTGATACGTCAACTTGGCGTTCTACCTGAAGAAACCGTCCTAGCATCGACACAAGTTGACCCCCTGGATATTCGGCAATAAACTCAATTGAGATCCTTTGTAAATGTTCGCTGCATGACGACAGGCGTTCCAGAGCGTTCAAGCACTCGCCTGGATGAAACGCGCTACCGATTCGGACATGTATTTCCTAAACAATCTTAGGTAGCTAAAATAAATGATGCCAATGCTGCAAAGATCAATTCCATCGTTGGTCACTTACCTGCAATGTGGAGTAGCTTGAAAGACACTTGCAGAAAACCTCCTGAAATGATGCATCATTCAGAGTAAGATACAACACTTTTGTGATTGCCGAGGCAGCAGAACAGCGCAAGATCCTCCTGAACGACCTTAGAGCACATGACTTGAAGGGAGGCATCCAAATTTGCAAATCCTCTGGGTAAGCAACCAGAAGGTTGTATAAAACCCGAATGACATAATCCGTATCAGATTCTTCCTCCAGATTGACATCGCTGAATGAGAATCGGGCGGAGAAGAATTTAGGAAAATATCGCAAATCGTTGATCTTCATCAGGTGTCGGTCCTTAGTTGTACATCTTCGACTTCTCCTTGTCTCTTCCACATGAAGCTTATAGGTTGGTTCCTTTTTTGAGCAAGCTATTAAGCCTTTCCAACGTTCACACCTTTCCAGTCGCACCAACTTCAACATGACTCGTCGAGGAGTTCGACCAATGCTCAGTTCCTCGACTACTCTGCTCCATTGCCGAGAGACACCGCGATACTTGAAGAATTGTTTAAAAGTCAGTCCGCTTTGTTTCACGTAGTTCAAGATAATAAGGAGGACGTCGTCAGTGAGCTGGACAGGAGGGCCACGCGATTGCTTGACTTGATCACCACGCGTCAGGGCGCCCATCACATAAAGTGGACGTGTAGTTTCGCACATAAGACCGCGCTTGTGACCTGCACAAGGCCGTGTCTTACAGATTTCCTTGATAAGTGTACTTGATCTTTGGATCAGTTCGTTTCTTTTGGCCCTATTGTCGTGGGCTAATTTTTGCACATTTTAATCATGGCATATAACAATTGTGTAGAATCCCTAGCGGAGTTGCACAGTGGAAGGCAGCACGACGATCAGTGCAGTTATGCGGCATATCCAAGAATATGCATTTAATATAATTACATAACCGGCTTCTTAGTTACCAAAAAATACCCAAAGAATACATTAGTTACGTTTGTTAGGAGCCGTGCTATCACTGATCCCAAGCTTTTAGGTTGGCTAACCCGACCGAATGACCTGAATATTGACCTGACACCATTGCTTCGGATTTAGTAGTTGGATATTTTCGTTACTTCGGCAATTCATATTTACATGTATGAAGTCATTTTTTGTTCGAAATGCGACAATATCCTTTTATCAATGCTGTATGAAAATAGATTACGCGTGGGCCGGTTTTATTGCTATATATGCTGAATGTTCCAAAGCCTGGATGTCCAGAAGATGATTTTCTGGACTTACCCATCGATAGCATTTTCCCGAAAATGGTGATCTTATCGTTCCAAATTCCGAGCAGAGTTCACGCAGCCTCTGGCCATCAATCGACATAGTAAGCCTCATCGGTTTTCCGTGACTAGTCAGTGCCTGTTAAACGCATGTACGCCCTGAATTCGGCGATGTATGTACCTTTAAGAATTCAGCCAAAGCCGAATGCTCGAGAAATACGGGGAATTCGGCGCGTGATGTTGGAACAGTAAACGTCATCGAGATGTCGTTTAAATGTCGGTTGACTGATGAAAGGCGTTCTACAGCTCGTAGAAAGTCGTCCGGGTAAACGGAGCCTCCGATGTGGACACTCACAGTCTAGAACAATATTAATGTTATTTTACTATCTATTCTAGTATCTATTTTAGTATCCATTCTATCAGAAAAGATCTTCAGATGCCGATAGGTCCGAGTATCACAAAACAGAGGATGTATAAAGCCATTTAGTATGTAATACTTCCTTCACGTAAAACTCACTAATAAAACTCACTAAAGCCAAACAGAAAATTTCGCACATTGGCTTTCCTGACGCATGCCCTTACAGTTAGACGGATTGAACGTTTACTAACCTGTAGTTTCGTGAAATAGGGAAGGCAGCTGCAGAAAACCCTTTGGAATATCTCATGATTAAGGTTAATGCCCAAGAGCATTGTGATCAGCGACGCTGCGGAACAGCACATGATCTTTTTAAACGACAAAATATGGCAGGATCGATAGAGCGGCATCGATATTTGCAATTCTTTTGGATTTGCGATCAAGAAGTTGTGCAGCGCTTCAACAACACGGTCGGCTTCTGTTGGTTCTTCCAGATTGATGCAGCTAAAATCGAAGAAAACAGAGAATACGCTTGGAAAATAACGTAAACTTCTGATCTTCCTTATGCCGTCTGTCGGATATTCTTTAGGTTTTCCATTTTCTACTTCCACGTAAAAGCTATTTTTCCAGCAATGAAATAACGTCCATCGCACTAACTTTAGTTGTACACATCGTGGAGTGATCAGGTGCTCGACTACTCTTTTCCATTGTCGAGAAACACCGCGATACTTGAAGAATTGGTTATTGGTTATTCCGCTCTGTTTGACGTAGGTGAGGACAATAAGTAGCACGTCGTCGCTGAGCTGGACACGACGGCCACGCGACAGCAGGGCGCCCATCACGTAGAATGCACATATTAGTTCGCACATCCGAGAAAGTAACACTTTTGTCTTCGTATGTGGGTCATATGTCGGACATCCAAGCAATTGGTATTTCATAAATCCACGTGTGTTAATGCAACAACGCCACTAGCGCAGTTCTTGGAACTAGGGAAGAATGTCACACGCTCAGAGATCACTATGCACCTTTGATGCCCTTATCGTCGCAAACATCTGCGAGTGGCATTTAAGAAATGTCATTTGCTATAGCCTGTTCGCACAGACGCTAGGATACGACGCTTTTGGCGGTCATTTCGGGTACGGTTTTTGGGGGTAATCGCAATGTTGAAGCCAAAAGAGATTCGCCGGAGCCGAAAGAGGTTTGCATTCGGCGTCTTGTCCTTTGCCATTATGTTTTCGGCGCCGTGTCCATCACCCATTCGCACATGCACTTATCATGGCATTATGAGCAAAGTTGTGGTTTTGTTTTCAACTGTTATTCTTCTTGTTTATCGATCACTACGTTCTCAGCAAGATTGGAAAACTGTCACTAGCTCTTCTGCAAAAGGACCCTACAGCCAGAAGAAGTGCTCACCTTTCCAGATGACGATGATATAACGACGGTTCTTCCAAGCTTTTCTTGCCACATATCTGTGCCCACTACATCAGTCATCGTGTATTTACTGTTAGCAGCAAGAAATAAGGGCATTGGTCGTAACATTCCACTAATGATGGAACACACTTTAGTGGACACGTGTCAGAGCTGTTAGGAGCTGAAATAAAAATTGACTTTGAAAGATGCACGGGCACTCTACTTCACGTCCTTTCTTAAGCGAGGCGAAGCACTTCTAAATAATTAATTGTGATAATTGATTTTATCCACTCCCGATGCTCTCCCACGTCGCGTCCTTTCCTTTCGAACAGACACAGTCCTTTGCGGAAAACGCGCTAATTGATTCCGGCGCGCTCCAAGAAGCGTCAATCTCAAATCCGTGCCGTTCGTCGGGGTCTTATCCCATAAGCATTAGTTGTCCGTTACTTTCTGGTCTACTTCCCAAAGTTTGCTTGAAATTTGTTTGCTCAACGTCTAGACCCCCGCCGTCGGATCTCTTTCATTCTGATTTCTGCGCCGTCAAGAAGTCCCGTCGGTCGTAGTCCTCGGCGAAATGTACAAAGCGCACCTGGAGATATTCGTGCTCTTCTCTGCCTTCTTCATCTTCGTCATTCTGTTTGCCCTGGTAGCACTTGTTATTCTCGTATGTACGCAGCCGCTGGACGTGACGGTGGAATTTCAAGAATTGGACGACAGTTCCGCGGAAGAAGTGTGATACCGGTGTATGTTCTCGACATTGTTGGTTATGGGTCGCGTTATTCATAAAAAAGTTTTAAGGTTGTTTAGTCCTAAGGGTAATTCATTTGATTTTTACTGCGCAAACAAGGAATGCAACCAACAAAGGTGCGCATAACGAAATTTCCTGCTAGTAAATTGGAGAGACCGTACTATTGGGTCTATGTACATAAAATCTCCCTGCCTCACCATTAGCAACCAAATATGTTGACATCAAAAATGTAAAGTGGTACCAACAATGGCGAGGACAACCAGCAAAACATATACCACAACTTTCTCAACCATCGTTTATAAACCGTCTTATCGGTCGCTGCAGAAACGAGGATGAATGAGTATTACGTTCATGTGTACATACTATCTGAAAACAATAAATTTAGTAGAAACGAACTAGTTGTAAGAATGAAATGGACATACCAATATCTTGTCCATCGGCAAATAAAGCTGTAAACAGAAAAGTCGCCGCAGAAACGTGGATAAAGTAGTATTACGTGCATACAAACTAACCATTTATAAGTACCCGTAAGTAGGGTGGGCCTTCGAGTTCGATTATTTGGAGTCGAGTCGAAGTCAAAGTTCGGCTCGCAAACCTCGAGTCGAAAGGCCTGATCCGGAAAGAAGAAGGAGAAGACACGAAAAGTGTTTATTTGATCCACCTCTCATCCACGAGTCAAAAACCTCGAGTTGACTCGAAAACTTGGAGTCGAATGCCAACCCTACTCATAAGTACTAATTGTAAGAATGAAATGGACATACCTGGTAGAATGCGCTCCTGAAACAGGGGACAGATAAAGAACAAACTTTAGTACCGTATATTACTCTATTCAAAGCAATATTGAATGATGAAAAGGACATGGACGTATTGCTACACTTTCTTTGCGGTACACCGTGTTTCACTACGGTCATTTTCGGTATTATAGGCACAGCACATGCTTGGGCACTGTATTTTGCAAATATACCACACACAGCAAAGATAAAAAATCATTCTTGCATAAATGCCGCGTGACGCACGGAAGGAACCACACATTTTTTCATTATTTTCCTTCATTCATAGTTTACGTGGGAGAAAGCACCTTATGTCGAACGACGAGAGGCAGTGGGCAGGAAATACCCACGTCTTTACGTCACAAAGGCTGTCTAGGCGAGGTGTTGAGGAGCTCCGAAACAGTCGGAAAGCGCTGGTTTCGCAATCAATAAGGTGTGGGGATCAATAAAGTGTGTCTTGTGATAAACTGACAAGAAAACAAAAGTCATAATTAACATAAATAACGGAAGGAATTGCAGCCTTCTGGACAAAGCAAAAAAGAACTAACGTTTCAGGAAATCGAATAATGGCTTTACATTATTTTATGAGTTTTATAAATCTTCCTAATAAATATAGGCTTTTTAATCGTTTCGCCCCGGTGAGGATTACACGGATAATGGCTCTACAGAATGTTAATATACCACGGCTATTAACATGGGTATTAAATACAAGCTATACGGATAATCGCTGGTCATGTGCTACCGCCCGGGCGATGAGGATCACAAGAATATTCGAGAGAATCACAACAAAACACCTGTAATGCTTCTTGTCGCAAAGATCAGCACGAACCCGTAGGAAGCTATTGAAGCAAATTCTCAACTTAGAAGCTCAAAATCCTTGCAAAATATTCTACTGAAGAAGTCCTCGATAGAAGCAAACAGGCTGCACGTTATGAAAGAAATATCGACACACCGGAACCGGCTAAACCTACATCTAGTGAACCGAAACCAAAGTACACTGGGGCGAGATCCTCTTGATGCTTACAAAATAACGCTTAAAGATTAGGATTCCGGGTTGGGTTGCAAGGTGTGTATTTGAGAGTTTTCCGGTCATCATCAGGCTTACCTCTTGACTCATTATCGAACCTTGGTTTGAAATTTGCTCAACGAAAACTGCAAGAACATGACAGTTTTGTCAATTCACCGCATTAGCTGTTCATGGCAGATTCTATCCCGCACTGAAACTGTTTACATGAACTACATGCCTTCGAGTACTCGGTCAAGCAGTAGAAGATGGAGAAGTTAGCAAACAGTTAGGCTCCCAAATTCCGAGCTCCAATTTGTTGTGGAGTTTAAATCAAACGGTTAGAGGATCGCACCCGTCTCTCTGATCTTGACTACTGTCAGCCAGCAATCATTGTAACGCTTCCATTTTTGCGCTTGATTTATATTTCTGCCTGACAAATCTTCGCCACGAGCAAAGCAATGTTGTAAAATGACTTCAGGAATTCGCACGTATTTTTCCATGCTCACTATCGCACTGCAATCTCTTTTTTATAAAAATACTGGTTACATAGGGATATTCTTATTGTGGATGTGACTTAAATATTTTATAAGCATGGTACGTACACTTGTTGTTAGTCATAAACTTGACCGTTTGAACGATACTGTACCATACAATCAGCCTGACGCTCGTAAGGCAATTCGGTTCAGCTGACAACATTTTGATCTCAGACCTATGGCATAAGTTTACGACAAAGAACGAAGTTTACGAACGCACTGCTATGACTAAGCACATCAATCTCCATTAGTGCTTACGCGTAGCATGTAACAGCATAAGGAAGCTTTAAATGTCTCCGAAGTTTCTACCACACAATTGGTCTGATCCTAAGCTAAACTAAATCCGCTTTCGTGACACAATGGATAATCCCGTCCGTATGCAGTCACAATCCCGGAGATAGCCGTCTCAAAAACAAGGCTATCTTTTTTTGTGTTCATGTGATCTGTGATTCTACACTACCTAAAAACTTGGAAGAACCGTAAAGGACATTTTATGGGTGGACAGGTGTAACCATTTTGCTATTACCTACATACTTTAAGGTGACGTAAAATGGTCATGACCTTCGGATATGATGCATCACAGAAAAGCGTAGGCAGGAACTGGATATAATTGCAAATGAGCTTATATAAATGAAAAATGGCCGCTTGTTATGACAGCTGCTATAAAAATACACTGTGTGTCTTCAAACCAATTTTTTAAAAATACTAGTGGCAGGAAGTAAATCCCATGAGGAGCGCTTCTATACGTAACAGATTTTAGCGCAAAAAAAACGATTTCCGAGTGCTGTTTGTCACATCCTATAGACGAAAATCAAGTCCGTCCCTAATCCTCCTAAGAAAGCCATCGGTTTAAAAGCCCCTCTTTGGAGTCCCCTGGAAGCAGAAGCTAGCTCGCCAGAGTAAGCTGCTCCTTATCGCTCTACCTTCGACGCTCCGCTACCATGATCCATATCATTATCAATTCGGACGACCTCCAAATGCTCCAGCAAAGGATAGCCAAGCAGAGAAGGACGCGGAGACTGTCGAGGCATTCCAGTCGCAAATGATTACGCCCTGTACGTCCTGTAGCCATTTGCTACATTCATACGAAGCTGTACATAATATTTAAATAAATATATTTGGTTTGTTTGGTGTTTGCGTTGAAGACGATGGGGACATACACTATTGGTTCTCTACTTGGGTCAGTATGACTCCGGAACAAGCGAACTCTGAGAAGGTTGACTTCTTTCGAGGTTACTCTACTGTGCTGATCCTATGTAACTTGAAGATTCATCGGCCGGCAAGGTTTTTAAAACGATTGCAACTTTTTGCAACCTCTGGATTTCTAGTTGAGGAGATTGATGAGGGGAAACTGCTCCGCACGGCTTTAAGCCACTGATTCGGAATAAGTTTTTTTCAGTTCGAATATCGGATTTCAGGTATTCAAAGGCTCCCGGATATCCCAAATCCGCAAGCCAGGACAAGTTGCCGCAAGCCAAGATCAGAGAAAGTATCAGTGTGTGAAAATTGCTGTTTTTGAAAATGAAAATCATATGGTATTGAGATACATCTTACACCTTCCTCATATGACAAGAAATTCTGATAAAGAAGATTATTACGTAAAGAATAGACTACATACGTTATGATCCCAACTTCAGTTTGAAATTCACGTGCTTGAGAAATGCATTAAGCTTTAGAAAGCGTGTAAAAGTCTCTAAGTGGGAAGGATGTTAGTGGACTGATATTTGAAATTCTTCGAAGGGAAATCGCTTATAACTAAATTAACTAAACCGTAAGATGCGATGCAAAGATTTGAAATCCATAGTTGCTGTCCTCTCTCGTTCATTCACGAAATAAGGTTAACTAGACTTTGGATTCTGTCGTGAAAAGAGAGAAGCTTAAAGGTAACAACGGTTCATCTTATATAGGTGAAGTACCTGTCAACGGTTAAGGTAATACGGTTTAGCACTGCTCAAACAATTGAAAGCCGAGCAAAAACCATTTGCGCGCAGATAGCTACAAAAAAAGAAACGTGTTGACCTCAATTGTATCATTTCTAATGACATTACGCACTACTTTTAGCTCCTTAACCGTCAGTATGATTACTGTGTGTCACTAATGCAAATGTCACATGTAGAAGATTGCTAAGCAGCACATGAAATCTTTCAGCTGATCCTCTTTAGGAGCGAACTTTGCTCGTCGTTACGTCTGAACATTTAAAAAACAAGGAAATAATGACACACCGGAGGAATTTATGTTTCCGCTTAATCAGTATTAGTGTGGGAGCAAAGAACTGGACAGAATTGTTTCAGCAGTTCATGATTTTTGCCATGATTTTAACATGGCGAGAAGCAATTTCTAGCAAATCAAGAATTTAGCGCAGCACCGGTGGTGCAGAACTTCTGCTGCATCACTAGCAGTAAGTTGCTCAAGTATTAAAGGCGTTAAACTTAGGATACGGCTTTGAGCTTAGGAAAACTGTCTGTTTAATTTTGATCAAATTTAACTTTTGAGCGCTAGGGTATCATTACACCCGAGAGTAGAGAAAAACGAGAATTATCTATAGAAAGAGCCATATGGTGCTATCTGCCGTAAGAATAAGGAACTTTCTTGTCCGCAACTTAAGGAATTATATGCAATTTTCCCATAGTTATGTAACCAAATCTGGTTACGTAATAAATTCTCCACACGTAGCTGCTTCCGCTTGTCTTAACACATCAATTAAGCTTTCAGCTTTCAGGAGCGCCGAATACAACACACAACACAGAGTAAGACACAATTATAATCCGATATTTTTGCTTTGCTCTTTCTCGTTGTTTCGCTGTGGCATTTTAGTGGGAGAAAACAAAAAACATGTGCAGAGTTCCTCGTCTACAAAAATTCTAAATAAGGCGCAACATAATTGAAATAATACTTAATTTGGGGCATGCTGTCAGTGGAATAGTGGTTTGCCGGACGAGGACCTCGCTTGGCCGATTTCAGCGTGCTAAGAGTTGCTTCTCCTTCCTTGCTCTTGCAAAATGCCACTGCTTTACCTAGGGCCACAGATAGGGCAAAGCAATTTCGAGCACAATTGGATTCTTCGTGTTTAAATGAGCTGATGGTAGGCACTGATGTCCTTTTATCTCCGCTGGTAACTGTATACCCAATTACGGGACTAAGCAGGTAAGGTAGCCATATTTCGTTTCAGATTGACTTCTTATCTTTCAGAAACTGTCATTTTTGATGTTGCAGATGAATTCTTCTAGGAATAAATTCTGTACTGACCATTCCTCAAACACTTACCGGAAGCCGCTCATCGGAGCCATCCTTCTATCGGTGACTACCATATGTCTTCCAACGTACATAAGCATTATCTACGTAGGCGAGGAATTTCGCGACAATCCGCTCCCACGGAGAGATTTAGATTTTCGCAAAGAAGCGCAAATACCACGCTCTTGAGTGCTATCGTATCATGATACAGATTGGACTATGTGAGATGCTTATCGCCCCCGGATTCTTCTTGAATGCGCGCAAGCTGTTGATTGTAGCTGACTTTCAAGGAGTATGCCTATTTGGCGTAACTGTAGATTGGTCCACGTTAAAGGTCGAAGCTGTGCTCTCATTTGTTGTTGCCCTTACGAATCGACATACTGCCGTTCTACTCTTGCCAAAACGGGAATCGTCTTGGATAGATATCGATGTACAACAGCACTCATTTTGCTCACTTGACGCCCTCTGTCACAAAATGACCGTTAGTGCTTACCGTATCTGCCACTTGAAATTGCATAATTTATTACCCTATTTGCGCGCAATTTTCAGTATTGTTTCACAGGCATCTGCCATTAGCTGAGCCCTGTGCTTCTGCATGAAGTGGCCGTCAGTCTTGAAGAAGAGCGCCACGCTCTGAGTGCCCGCTTCCAGCTCTCCGCAGACCAATCTCTTGACGTCGTCGTCAGATGTTTTCGAATCCAGCTCCTATAAATCAGATTTGCATAACGAATAATATCCAGGAAGGACGCTTACAAAATGGTGATTCCCCTTGAAAAACGCAGCCATCTCCTTTGGAATCTCTGGCTCCATCAAAGGATCCTTACCAGAGTACAGCAGCACGGACTTGATATCTGTCTTGTTCAGCATTTCAACAAACTTCTTCTGGGTGGGAAGTTCCAGTTTCTCTGCTCTCATAGCCCGAAGAGCCCAAGAAGCTTCGTCGCCTGTTTTGACTTTGATATTGACAACGTAGATATATAAGTAATACAGTAGTGGCCTTAGCAGTACCGTGGGCCAGCCAAGCTCCCACAGATAAGCCATAACAGTGAGCAGCCACCTAGGTCGAATGCCCCGATGAACACGTGTTCCCAAGTAGTTGGCCTGAACGATGCCCACGGTCTTGTCCGGGTTCAACGCCGCCATCTTCAGAGCATTCTCTGTTCCTCTGCTATGACCCATAAAGATAAGATTTTTTCTCAGATTCAACTGATCACTCACAGCTTGTACGTAATTGACGCGCTCCATGTTATCTTGGATCATTCGAGGGTCGACTAAATCGGAAGAGAAATAAGGGGGTCCCAGATATTACTGAATTTCCCACCTTCAGTAAGACCGTATCCAGGGAAGTTGACCCCGATAAATCGAATGCCCTTTTGGTGCAGTAAAGGGGCAACGTACTTAAAGTCCTTGTGTGAACCTGGAGAGCCGTGCATGGCAATAACGGTCCCGATGGGAGAACCATTTGGGTTTGTGTCCTAAAGAAGGCAAATAAATTGAAACATCTAAAAAAATTCGAAGAAAATTTTTTTTTTTTAAAAATTAAGAAAAAAGAAAAGCTAATCCGAAAAATATGCCCGCAAAATCTTCTTTTTGCCCATCTAACTCTTCCACAACGAACACTCGGAACAGGGCGAACTCATTAAAATTCGAGCTTTACGGAGACGACCACCCACAGCGTTTAGAAGAAGTATGTACATTATGCACAAAGCAGCTTTACAATACAGCACTGAGATAAGACGATTCCGCAAACAAAATTGGGGTTAAAGTGCACAGTCCTTAGCTTACCTGGATAACACTTGGCGCATTGAACTTGTTTCCTCTGAATTCAAAGGAGATCCCCTCCTTCCTCAGAAACTTCTCTTCGAAGTTGTTTCTGTCTCCATTAGTTTCGGTTGCAAGGAATCGGCAAAGCGATGGGATGCCTTTTGGTGAGACCACTGTCCGTGATAGCGTGAGAACGTGAGTTGAGTTCATATTTGACGACGAATCTGAAATCGTGCTTTGTCACTGTTGAATCGACGTCAGAATGATAACAAAATGGAAGAAGCCGAAAACGTTATAGGCTGAATAATTCTAAAACACATAAAACACCAAAACTCGCAATAACCCCGAGAAGAGAAGAGTTTAATTCGCTGAAAAACGATGTGGGTGGCACCCACATACACCCTAGCAGGCTGAAGACAGATATGCTCGCAAAATAGTGTCAATAAAGCATCGTCGAAATGGGGTTTCTTCGAAATCGTTAATTAACCTCGCTACAGTAAGGTCATTATACCGATCTCAATTCCAAACTGACAAGGGTCCAGAACCTTTTGCATTCGCCCAGCAAACGACTCTTATTATCTGCTAAAGTTGAAGTTTGTAGTCACCTCTAATTGATTGTTTATGCGCCATTCTCAACACTAAGAAGTGTAGTATGCTTTCTGTAGTGTGACCACATTTTTT
>JADLIF010002068.1:0-11584 GCA_016648015.1 Steinernema khuongi | reverse complement strand
AACATGGGCGTAGGAAACGCGAACCTCCAGCGCTGGTACTACAACGCCCTCACGCAGCAGTGCCAGCCTTGCGTCTACAAGGGTCTCCAGGGCAACGAGAACAACTTCCTTACGCAGCAGGAGTGCCAGAACGCCTGCGCGGTGAACCCATGCGCCCGAGGATTCCCCTACCGTAGCCAGTCCGGTCCAGTGCAGTGCTCAGCCGCGAATCCGTCCGTGTGCCCCGCCGGGTACTACTGCCATGTGGGCGCTACTGCGCAGACGAGCGTGTGTTGTCAAGCCTTGGGTAAGTCGAGAGAAGAAGTACATCTGAACCCACGAAACGTCGACTGTGTGCCGTTCCTCGAGAGTGCGTGTGGCCTTCCGCTTTCCTGTGTCCTTTCCCTGTCTCCCGCATGAAACCATCCCCCTTTCCCTTTCCGTTTCAGTCGCCTCCTTCGACATTTGCGCCCTTCCTAAGCGGAGGGGCTCGGGGAATGGTCTGCAGAAGCGGTTTCACTACAACGCCAAGAGGCGACGTTGCGAGAGTTTTGTTTATGGTGGCAAGGAGGGGAACGCCAACAACTTCGTGACCTTGAGGAGGTGCAAGGAGATCTGCTACGATGGTAGGTAGAGCGGGAGGGAATGAGGGTGTAGGAGTATACTTTTCGATTGGCCAAAAATGGAGCAAAAGCAGCGCCTTTCTGAAAGGCTCTTCTGTTTAAGGCTGCGGTCTAATGTGCCTATATTCAACACAGTGTTGTAGATTCGGTGAACTCGTGTCCAAGTGGCTCCGCTCTGGTCAACGACGGCGAAGATACGGCGAGGTAGGCTTCGATAATCTCTCTAATCTCTCGTGATACAGTATGACTTTTACAGAAAGTGTAAATTCCACTTGGATTGTCCCGAGGGCTACTGGTGCCATCGTTCTGACGATCTTCAGCCTGGAGCTTGCTGCCCAACGGGAGGTAGGTGTCCAATAGGAATATTTGATAGAACCGGGGCATGCGCCCATTCTTATTTTTTTTTTCAAGTAGCGCGGCTCTACAGCAGCGCCGTGATGGTCTGAATGAGGTGGTGCGCGAGCTCGCGTACCGCCTCATGGACCACACACGCTGTTTTTGGAATGTTCGCACATTCGGCCGTGACTGACGCATAGACGCACGGATTCCAATTGAATTCCGTTGGATTCCAATCTACTTGGATTTCTACGTTCTAGTGGACTTAAAACCAATTAGCTATACTTCCAGACCTGCACCCCTGCCTCCTCCCTCCTGGCCAGCCCGGCAAAGGACTCATGTCCATCGAGCGATGGACCTACAACCGCGAATCGGCTTCTTGTTCCCCCTTCACCTACTCCGGACGGGAAGGAAACGCCAACTCCTTCGCCACCCAAGCAGAGTGCGAACATCTCTGTCCCGGCTTTGAGAACCCGTGCCCCTTCGGGAGACCGATCACAAGACCTCTCGCAAGCGGTCTACCGTATCCCGTGAACTGCTCAGGCACGGAGCTCTGTCCCAAGGATAGCTGGTGCCACCGAGGAGTCAAGGAGGCGGTGTGCTGTCCCGGCGACGGCGATCCTTGTGCGGTGCCGGTGAATCTGGGCGAAGGAGAGGCGAGACTCCGGCGTTATGGATTCGACGTGAAGAGGAGACGCTGCTTTGAGTTTGAGTACTACGGTAGCCGAGGGAACATGAACAACTTTGAGTCCAAGGAGGCCTGTGAGGCGCGGTGTCCCAGTAGGTGATTCGATTATGATGTCCCAGTAGGTCCCATCTTCAGTCTTCGTCAACCCCTGCGAGGACGACCAAGCTCCAGAGAAGGACTCCAATGGTGACGCCAAACTTTGCCACTCCAGCGACGTGTGTGGTCCTCAGTACAGCTGCACCCAAGGAGTTAACTCCTACAGTACCGTTTGCTGTCCCCTACGTGCGTTTTGCTCCCTCGCCAACCCCCTAAACGGACCTGTTTCAGGGGCCAAGTCACCACTTAATCCACAGATTCTAGTAGACAATCCTTGCGAGCAGCAGATCAGCTCGGGTTACGGTAGCCGAAGGATCATTCGGTATGGCTTCGACGCCTCGTCCGGGCGTTGTGTGCCGTTCGCTTACGCCGGAACCTTCGGCAACTCTAACAACTTCTTGACGCTGGCCGAGTGCCACCAGCGGTGTCCCGGCGCGCCCTCCGTGTGTCCCGCCACGCTCGGCCCCTCCAAGCCTATCCCCTGTCCGGAAGGACGCTGTCCCGACGGATTCTGGTGCCACGTGGGCGCCTCCGAACTAACCACCCAATGCTGTCGTAGAAACGGTACTTCTAACCGCATGAGCTTCTTGAGTGTGTCCGTGTGATCAAGTGTGCGTCTGTGTGCTTAGGAAGGAGGCTGTCGACGCCTAATATGATCCTACTTGTAGTCTCTGACCCGTGCTCTGAGGTGATGTCCAAGGGAGAGGGCGAACTCTCGCTCACCAGGTTCTACTTCGACGCCACGAGAAGGCAGTGCTACGCGTTTAACTACTTCGGGACCAAGGGCAACTCGAACAACTTCTTGACCAAGGCGGACTGTGAGGTACGGTAGCGATAGGTCCATGGAGAAAGTAGGGAGTCACCTCCTGAAGTCATTAAACCTTAAGACCACCTACGACGTTTCTGGGCCAGTCCTACCTTAAACTCTTTCAGCAACGATGCCCCATCTGGCTGAACCCTTGCGCCTACGGAGAGCCTCTGGAAGGAGTCCAAGGCAGGCCACAACAGTGCCAACACCGCGGCTCCTGTCCCATGGGCTTCTACTGCCATATCGGCTACGAGGACTCGACCACCGTATGTTGCCCCAGCAGGACGAAGGACTTGTGCCAGGAGACGAAGACCGTCGGCGACGGTTCGCTCTCCATGACGCGGTGGTTCTACGACGCGCGGACTCGGAAATGTCAGCAGTTCTCCTACTCGGGCTACCACGGCAACGAGAACAACTTCCTCTTGAGGGAGCACTGCGAGGACGCGTGTCCCGTGTGGGAGAACCCCTGCCCCGTTGGGGAGCCCGTCCTTCAGCCGAACCAGCGACCCCAGCAGTGTGTCATCGGCAGCTCGGCCAGTTGTCCAAGTTCTTATTGGTGCCATCCAGGTGAGGATCTTTGAAGGATTAAGGGATATCCGAAAGGGTTCCACATACTTCTGAGATTCAAATTTGTCGTTAGGAGGTGCTGACTACGATGGACACAGTCCCAATGGCCAGAGATCAAAAGAATTTGCGAAAAGGTGTAATGATAACTGGAAATTGGCTACATAGGCAATGCTGAAGGCGACGAAACAAGTGTCGATGTGACGCAGTGCCTGTGCTTCTGGTCGGCACACCGCTCTTCGGGCGTTCGGAACCCTCCACAGCGAATATTTTTTTTTCGATTTTTTCTATCCTTATTTATCAATTTTTTGATTCTTTCTTCCTTCAAAAAGGCAAAAGTAGGCGCTTCTGCTCCAAAAAAATAAGGCACTCGCTAACTTACCCCTTTACAGGAGCCGACCCTGCCTCTACCGTATGCTGCCCTGGTCGTCAAGATCCTTGTGTCCTCATGAAGTCCGAAGGCGAAGGAAAGTCCATGCTCCAACGCTTTTACTTCGATCTCAAGGCCAAGCAATGTCTCCCATTCACCTTCCGAGGCATGAAGGGGAACGCCGTAAGCTCTGATCCTTCTCTTCGGCCTCTAATCGCCGTTTCAGAACAATTTCCTCTCCAAGAAGGACTGTGAGAACATGTGTCCCGTGTGGGTAAACCCTTGTCCCGTGCCCACGTCCAGCGGCACCTCCTTCAGCTCGCTCAAAGTCAGCATCTCCGTGGTTCAGTGTTCCAAGGAGAATACCGTATGCCCCGACTCCTACTGGTGCCACATTGGGAACAAGCCCGAGACGTCCATCTGCTGTCCTAATGGTGGGTTTCTTTTGCACCAAAGGAGGGTGATTTTTATTATTTTTTTACATTTAATGTCTTTCTGCGCTGCTAGACATTTTGAAGTCTCGGCAGGACATTATCAGTCTAAAACAGGGGCAATCCACGCAGGAGTATGTGGTCGTAGAGAGATCTCCGGGGAGTCACCAGAGGTTCAAAGTCGTAGGGAGCGTCCTGACTCAAGGGACATAGGGAGAGCAGTTCCTGGCCGAAGATTCGTATCCACAGAGTGGCGCCGATCTTCTCTCCTTCAAGGATTGGACAAGCGCCATGGAGCGAGTCTTCCGCTCGGGACCCATCCGGGTTCATATTGAACCAGAAGAGGACGTCTCCGGGGTTGGGTTGGACGGTTATGCCAAGGCGCGGGTAAACGGTGCCTAAATATTGTAATTTGTGACCTTAAAAGGGGGAATCCCCGACCTCCTCCCTTCTCCGCGGTCTTCAGTATGGCCAAGAAGGTGGCGATCCTGTTCCCAAGACGCGAGACGTCCGGGGAGAAGTCAAGCGTGTCGTAATGAGGCGCGTAATGTCCTCCGGGAAGGTAGCGAAGCACCTGGAAGCTCTCGGCCCTCCCGAAGTTGATTGTGTTGATCTTGGACTGGACGAGCGCCAGGGTGTTGCTGGAGATGGGGTTTTCGTGGTGGTCGATCCAAGTGCCGTTGGCGACGCGCACTCTCGACTTCTGGGAGCCGTCTTTAGACTCGACGGCCTAAAGTGGGTTGTAGAAAAGTAGCACAGCGCAGAGATGTGTCCAGACCCGAAATTCCAATCAAAACCGTCCCGACTTCGCTATTTAAACACATCTAATAATACCGGGCTAGTCCAGATATAGACCATTCGGAGGATTCAAGAGCTTATGTGACCTTACGATGGTCATCTTATGTGACTGCTCGCAAGATTTCGAGATTTTTGGACTAGGGACTCATCCTGGACTAGATAGGTTCAGTCCTCACTCACCGTTTCCGCGGACTCCTTCTGCAAAGCCATCCAGAGTAAGTGAGAAATGCGGGTGGGTGAGAAGAACTCATGGAAGACAAGGAGCGGAGGGTTCTTGCTCAAGACCTCGACCCGTAGAGGGAAGAGATATAGGTGCGAGTTGTAGCAGAGATAGTCTAAAGACAGGAATTCATGGCTTAAGGCATACAAGTAGCACTCAATTGTTTATATAATAGCTTCCTTTTATCGGAGCTTAATGGCCAAAAGGTTGCATAAAGAAGGTCATTTCAAGAAGCGTCAACACCCACCACTGTATACACTATTCGGAGACCTAGCGCCATCGCAGTGTCCCAAGTGGTTGGACCAGCCAGCGTAGTCCTGGTCGCCAGAAGCTCTCAGCCAAAGCATGAGAGAGCATATCAAGAAGAGTGAGGCCACAGCCATCAAAGCCGACGAAAGCGTTTGACTCCTGTTTCAAACCCAAGGACGCCCTCTCTGGCGAGTGTTTGTTCAGCTCGATACAGAGGATAACAGCGTTGGATCTGACGCCGATGGAGAGGCCAGGAAAACAACATTGACAGTTCAGTTATCGAGTAAACTGCCAGGAGGCGTGGAATAAGAATTAGCAAAACTATCGCGCTCCTTCAAGACTCGCACTTTACTGATACGGTGCGTCGTTCTGACGTACTACGGCCGCTCCTCAGCGACGCTACTCGGCCTTTATGTGCCCTATTTACCGTATCTCGGGTTATACTCCAACATGAGCTTAAATCCACGAATTTTTTTATATTTTCAGTTCCATATCACTCCTTTTGGTCCACAAAAGCAGCGCACAAATGTATCCCTCCAGAGCGACGCCAACAGTTTACTTAGCTTGATACAAGCAGATCAAACAAAACGGAGGACGTGGTCCAGCCGGTAGCTCGGGTGTTCCACGTGGAGCGGAGAGCGCAGCATCGGGTGTGGGAACGAGCGGAGCCAGAGGGACAGGGCGACCTTGGTCCCCTCGCGGATGGGACACGCGCCGTGGATGGAGTGGACTTCGCGGGCCTCGTGAGAGTCCGCGTTGAGCCACATTACCAGGTCTCCTGCAACGATTGTTTGAGACGTAGACAGAAGGGGAGACTCTCAAAGAAGAACATACAGTACCTTCTTCCGGCTGGACAGTGACTCCCAAGTAAGGGAACACGGTCCCTCCGCCCCTTTCCGCTGTCTTAGCGATAAGAAGCATCGTCGCCAGGCGGTTCCCGTGGTGGGTGGTCCACCAGTCCTTGTGTGTGGTCTCGTCCAGATGGTCGTAGTGAGGCGCGTAGTGGCCGTTTTCGTCGTATTTGAGCAGCTAAAGGTCGTTATATCTCGTTATACTCTCCGGTCTCACCAAGAAGTTCTCCGCCGTCTTAGATTCAAATCTGAAGACCCTTCCGATGTTCTTGAAGAGCTCCAGCGTCGGGTCGCTCTCGTGCTCCAGCCAGAGACCATCGGCGCGTCGCCCTCTGTGCCTATAAGACTTGTTCTCGGTCGTCACATTCATCCGCTCCAGCGCCCTAAAGCGTCCTTAGCTAGAGGCAGAACTCAGCGCTTACTGCTCCCCTGCCAGCTCCGCCAATCGCTTCGAGACCCGACCACTTGCAAATCCCACAAGTCGGAGCAGCAGAGGCGTCAGACTTCTGATCTCCACCCTCACCACGTCCGCGCCTCTCCAGTAGTGGAAGGAGGCCAGCTGGCCGAGGGAGAAGTACTTGGCGGGATTATCGCACATGTTCAACAGGTCGCGAGACCACATCTGTCCGATATCCTAAAGGGATTAGCCTGATCGAGGACGTGACGCTCCGTTCGCTGACCTCTTCATCCTCGGCTCGGGCGCCGCCGAAGATGACCAGAAAGAGGAAACCGCCGACGACAAAGCGCATTTTTGATGGAATAGGGCTGAGGGAGAGGCGAGTGAGAGGTGGGACGACCTGTTGACACTTCGGTGACATTGGAAGGAGCGCGCGACGGGATTTGTCTTGGGGAAGCCCTGTTTGCTCAACGTGAGCACACCGTTACCCGGAGATCTTTGAAGATCGGTCAGTCAAAGGAGAGGGAATACGCAGAGGCCTTAGGCTAACAACGGACCGTCCACAAGTGGCTCAGGTTGATGTTGAGGCGCTGAAGATGGTCCCATTGCTCACTTACGACTAAACGGAGAATCTTAAGTTTAGTCCAAGTAGAACCTTTATGCATTAAGATGTTTTTGTTAGATTTCGCTGATCTATGATAGATTAATACAGGGCCCCTACAGTATCCTAATAAGAGACGCAATCAACGTCTATCTACTTGAAAACCACCTAGTTTTTAAACCAAACTTATGTGAGGCGGACGTGGGGGCAAAAGAGAAGAAGGATATGGAGATGGCTTCATTTGTAGGTAGAATTCTATTGAAAAACGGAAAGGGAACCGATTAACCGAAAAAAATTGTGCGTAGAATGTCCTGGACACAGATAACCGCCGTTATGAGCTTTTCTCAAAGACAAAATAGCGAAAGGCGATTTTTTTTTTGCTGTTCTGTCCTAGTGCCTCAAACAACGGACCTCCTGAAAGGTGTAGGGTGGTGGAGGACAGAGCTGCCTCGAATTCCTAATTCCAAAATCGCTAACGACTGCTTGTGATCAGCGGTGTGAGAGAGTCAGACAAACATAGAAAGAGCTTCAGGGGCCAAAAAGGGGGGTCGTTTCTCCTAGAAGTTAGGAGTGGTTCAAAGGCGCTAAAAGTGAGTGAATCATTTCTAATGACACGTTTATCCTCTTCCAGCCGGGAACCCATGCACCCAGCTGCCTCGCCTCGCCGGCTCCGGAGACTACTCGCTCACCCGGTGGACCTACGACGCCACGAGCAAGACGTGCGTTCCGTTCGACTACCACGGCTTCAAGGGGAACCAGAACAACTTCTTGTCTCGGGAAGACTGTGAACGCCGCTGTCCCGTCTACGAGAATCCGTGCAGGACCGGACAGCCCTTCCTGGTCAACGCGAGACCGCAGATATGTAACCCCAACGCTCCTTGTCCGCAGAGCTACTACTGCCACATAGGCGCCAACGATGAGGCTATGTGTTGTCCCGTCCAAGGTGGGTCCCAGCACGCAAGGTACCGTAATCCCGTTTCAGATTGACCAGCGTAGAGAACATTACTTGTAAATGAGTGGTAAAAGTAGGTTTCGTGTGGCTTGAAGTGACCTCTGTTTTACCGGTTTGCGGTGCTTCTGCTTTGTCGACGTTTTTGGTCCATTTTGGTTCTAGAGTGAATTCAGATTCGACCCTAGGCTGACCTTCTTCTGTTCAGGAGGAGATCCCTGTGGCCAGGCCATGGACCGTGGCCGTGGAAGCTCGCAGCTGCAACGCTGGTACTGGAACGTGGCGCAGCAGAGCTGCCTCCCCTTCAACTACTGTGGCCAGAAGGGCACACAAAACAACTTCTTGAGCCAGCAGGACTGTGAACGGACCTGTTACGGTAGGTTGGATACGGTAGACCAGAGACTACAGTAATCGAGAGTTAACAGTGACATGTGTATCCTTCCTCCTTACCTTCTTCCCCACCCACATCCACCCTTGCAGAGATGGATAACCCTTGCGCCCTTGGAACCCCCCAGCTCGGCACGAACAACCGACCCCTCCAGTGCTCCGTCGAGTCCAACGTGTGTGGTCCCTCCTTCTGGTGCCACATCGGTGCCGTGCCCACGACCACTGTGTGCTGTCCCGGCCGTGTTCCCGAACCCCAAGTGTGTCAGCAGCCGATGGCCCCCGGCAGTGGCGACGCTTCCCTCCCTCGGTGGTACTACGACGCGTTCCAGAAGAAGTGCGTCCAGTTCACCTATAAAGGGCGCTACGGGAACCAGAACAACTTCTTGAGTCAGCAGGCTTGTGAGGGCGCTTGCAATGGTGAGTTTTGGGGGTATTGATGTAGTGGAGTACCCAGAGGGCTTACAGGGCTACAGTAGTTTATGAAGGGTAAAAGGAAAGAAAAAAATGACAAGCGTTAGAACGTTCGATTTCGTATCCGTTCTGCAGAATAGAACTCAATGGGATGGACCCTTTTTGGTCCTACAACGATCAAGATTCAGAGGATTCAGGGCCCTTCTTATGCATGTCCAACCCCATCATCCTCACCCAATGGTCCTTTTAGTTTACGTAAACGTGTGTCCCTACGGCGAACCCCTCCTGGAAGGCGGTCGTCCCAAGCCTTGCACCTTCGGCTCGGACAGCTGCGGTGCAGGACACTGGTGCCACTTGGGACTCGTTCCCGACGAGTACCAGTGCTGTCCCGGGGAACCGAGCAACCCTGCCGCCTGTCAGGGTCTCCCCTCGGCCGTGGGAGAGCCCGGAGCCCCCGCGCCCCCTGCCACGAGGTGGTTCTTCGACTCTGCCGACCGGACGTGCAAGCAGTTCCAGTATCAGGGCCGCAAGGGCAACCAGAACAACTTCCTCACGGAGGAGGACTGCAGGAAGACTTGTGATGGTACTTCGGCTCCTCCGACGCACCCTGTGACCCACTTAACCCTCTAACAGTCCCTTGAGTGATGGCTAACGTGGTTTACGAGTTGACTACTTGGTGAAGGTCTAGGGATCACGCGATCTATCTCGGTCCACGGATCCAGTGCCTCGGCTAATGGATGCGTTTCAGTCTTTGTGAATCCATGCAACCTGCCGATCTCGATGCCTCCACAGAGCTGCTCCCCGACGGCGAACACTTGTGGCGCGGGATCTTGGTGCCACGTTGGAGAGACTCCTCAGACAACTGTGTGCTGTCCCAGTGGTAAGACTTTTCTTAAGACCCTTCTTTAGCAGGCGGAGTGGATGTCTTGGATCAGAACCTAAGGGCTGTATTTGGCCTCTAGAGGGCTTCTACCGTAGTTTTCTGGTTTGGCTTCTCGTGGAATCAAAACGAGCTTCACTGCCGTATAGAGCAAACTTTTGTGGCCACAACGCACCCTTAAAGCTCTTTAGATTGGAGAAAAAAAATAAAAAAAATAAACCCAAGCCTGGTCGATGTGTGTGGTCCATTAGAATCATTTGAAACATTTCACGGCACTTTCTTCCCACACTGTCCTTCTACGTCTACCAACACCTTTCCAGAAGGCGACCCCTGCCTGCTCCCTCAGGCCCGAGGCACGGGCTCCGCGTTCCTTGACCGCTGGTACTTCGACGCCCAAACTGGCTCCTGCCAGCCCTTCACATACACGGGCCTCCGCGGCAACCAGAACAACTTCTTCAGCCGGGAGCAATGCGAGCAGACGTGCGCGCCGAACCCTTGTGCCGAAGGCCGACCCTTCATGGGCGTCGACGGCCGCGCGCAGACCTGCAGCGCCAGCGCCAACCTGAACACGTGTCCCTCGGGCTACTGGTGCCACGTCGGCGCCGCCACCCCTACTACCGTATGCTGTCCTGGAGCCAGTGGCAACGTGTGCAACCTGCCCATGTCCACGGGCGAGGGCAACGCCAACCTCGAACGCTTCTACTTCGACTCGCTGACCAAGACGTGTCGCGTGTTCACCTACGGTGGTCTCAAGGGGAACCAGAACAACTTCCTGAGTCTCAGGGCGTGCCAGCTGAGCTGCCAGCCGCTGGACAACCCGTGCATAGGACAGCCGGCCACCACCGCTGCCGGCCAGGTGCTCTTCTGCTCGGCGACGAACAAGGACACGTGTCCCGTGAACTTCTGGTGCCATCTAGGCGCCACTCCCGAAACGACTGTTTGCTGCCCTGGAGGTATGAGGGTTATACTTAAAGGGATAAGAGGAGTCCGCTCCTCGTCAGCGAGACGTTAGGTATTAAGTCGAGGCTTTTTTGCTATCTATATCATTTGGGTCCCAGCGCGAAAATTCTGGCCCACCAGAATTTTGTTTTACTTCTTTCTCCCTCCTTCGGCACTTCTCCCCTCAAAAATGCCCCTTTTTCAGCAACGAACCCCTGCTCCGTGCCCCTGGCTCCCGGCACAGGCAACTCCAACCTCGCGCGCTGGTACTACAACCCGGACGACCGGGCGTGCGTCCCCTTCCAGTACAACGGCAAGCGCGGGAACCAGAACAACTTCGAGACGCAGGCGGAGTGCGCGCGCACATGTCCAGGTAACCAGCAGCACTACGGTATCAGCCAGAGGTAGCAGAGCGACGCGATCGGCCCTAACCACTGCTTCCCCCGCATGCCCCCTCTGCCGTGCGTGTGTCCTGACGCGAGTTTCAGTCTTCGAGAACCCCTGCATGGGCGCGGTGGCGCTGCGCGACGGCAAGCCTAGGAAATGTAGTCCCGTCGAGAGGGACTCCTGTGGCGCGGGGCACTTCTGCCTCGCCGTGGAAGGAGACATCGTCGGCGAGAGTGGCTACTGCTGTCCGTCCTTGGGTAAGCCGTCGTGGTGGGACCAGAAACACGAGGAGGTGTTTAGGGGACCCATGTAACACCTACTTGAATGAGGGAGAGGGAATGAAGCAGTTGCCACGCTGGTACTTCAACCCGAGAACGCAGCAGTGCCACGCGTTCACCTACCGGGGCAAGAAAGGCAACGAGAACAACTTCGTCAGCAAGGGCACTTGTGAGGAGCGCTGTAAGCCGAGTAAGTAGGGTCCTACCGTAGGAGGAGCTGGGTTTTCACCTCCTTCCAGTAGCGAACGCCTGCTTCGGCGGAGACCCTCCTCTGCGCCGCGACGGTCGCATCGTGCAGTGCGCCCTCAACTCGGGCTGTCCGCACTCCCACTTCTGCCACCA
>JADLIF010002066.1:0-39998 GCA_016648015.1 Steinernema khuongi | reverse complement strand
CGAATATAAGTAGGGAAGAGGATAAGCTGCTGGTAGCAGCACACTAATTGGTTTCTCTCTACTGATACACACTGCGAGTATAGACGACATACAAAAGGACCGCCATCTTCCATGCACCAACCCAATAGTACAACACCAACAGCACCGGTAAAACAACGGAAATGAGAAAAACGTGACGAGCCGACGTCGGAAGTCGAGTCGCATTAGCGCAGTGACGAAGGCCCGCCACACCCAATCAGCGAGTCATACTTGACAATACGCCGCACCTTGCCTCTCCCAGAACCGCAACCGGATTTCGAGGTGTCACCGAACTGCTCTCGAGTACAACGACGTCTCGTGATAAGTTCCTTGCTATGTCAAAAATTACATTATATGATTCCTGTAACCACTGCCAAGGCCGAACTACTGTTCCTGTGTATTCTCAAAATGTCAGGATGAGTTTGGTGGTGAAACCGAGACGCGAGTCGTCAGTTGTGAAATGTGAACACAAAAAAGAAAAACTGAATCAGTGAGTCATGAAAATCATAAAAAGACTCGTAATTCTTGAAACGCTCTAAATTAATCACCAGTTCGTTGTTCTCTTTCTCTGAACTGCCGACGTCACAGAAAAGCGACACCTAAGTGGAACGTATATATTATACAAGGACAAAATTCATTTTGCTTTCATTCACAAATGCAGAAAATTTTCTATCACTAAAACGGACAAAAATATGAAAAATATTGACTAATTCTTAACGCCGCCGACTAAACACCGACATTGTTTTTAGCCTATTACTAGGTATTCACTATCCACATCCTAAAGCATGCTTAGCTGTAACGAGCACAACGGTCATCTGATTCATAGCAATAGAGGCCACCCAACAAAAATAGAAGTTTCGATTCTTTTGGATTAATCATTCGGCGAACATGCCGAAATCCTATCCCGTAGAAAACTTTAAGAAGAAACAACAAAAAAAGAAACACCGGAAGCGCTTCTTAGACTCGAGATAGTGGTTAAGAAGATCAAAAATACGATCTTGATTGGAGATTCCAAAGATTCATTTTTGGCTGACAATACCAGAATAAAAATGTAATGATTGGCGTTCGGCACCGGCTGCAAAAATTCAATACCTCATTCTATATTTTCCGAAAAATTCACACCCATCAGAGCCAGTGTCGGGAACCGTGAAGAGATGCACAATCCACCCACCACAGCAGCACAAAACATCGTCAGAGCCGTCCGCCAATAAACATCATAATAGCGGAGTGCCAACAGCTGACGTGATCGGACCGCCAAAACGCAGAAGAAACAAGTCAATGAATTGTGCGTCCAAATCGCACGCACATTAAACCCTCTGGATTCGCCGCCGCTCCCTCGAAAATCCAGTCCGCGCACGATGAAACGAGGAAGCGCCGCCAATTATCGGTGTGGAAAAAAAGGGAAAACGGTCGATTGCGGACGCGTCCGATCATCAAGTGAATGGAGGGCCACTTCGGGTGGCGAGATCGCCCCGGGCGACTCGCCGAGATCGATCACATCCGCGCACGCTCGCCCCATGACAGAACAAAGCAGAAGTTGCAGAAGGGCGGTTTGTTTTCGGAGCCGCGGCGATGAGCCCCGAGAGGCCGAATCTTCGCTTTTTTGAATAAACAAACGAAAGCGACTAGTCGAGTGGAAGGACTCGAGGAGATTAAGGGTCTCCGGTGTTATGTAAGGAGGAGAAGCTGAGAACTGATACAGGAGCGAATGAAGGTATTCAAAAATTCGATTGTAAAATTAAAATACTGTACAGTTAATTTTATCTTTTTTTTTATTTTTAATATTTCTTTCTGCCACGTGTCGAAGAAATTTAGCAAACCAAGGTTGCACTCGAACGACTACAAAAATAGCTGATAAACAACTTGAAGGATACTACTGATAATAATCCAAGAAGACAATAGGACCCAGTGATTCGATTCTCTGAAACTCCGACCTCCCATATCAAACATTGGGCTCCTCCCTTTACACAAAAGAAAACTTCTGACCGCCGCACGCACCTAACAAGGCCGGATCTGCCGACGTAAGGGACATGGCAGGGCGTGGCGCTGAGGATAAACAGACGAGAGTAATCTCGCGCGCACTCAGCTGTTTGTAGCTCCAGATGGCCATCTGTTGTGCAACTCGTCGAGCTGTTCGTCAAGGCCACGAAGGCTCCCGAGCGAAGCGGAGAATAAGGAAGACGCCTCAGGGCTCGCGTGCATCGACGTGGGAAAGTGGATGCGCTGCTCGTTATTTGCAGACGATCATCGAAAAGGTGTTTGTGGAGCGTTAAGTGACACTTCCGTTTGACCGGTTTTAAAGACCCCTGTTAGCAATTATCTCTGTTGAAAGGCGCTATATTTTGGGATCTACGACAGGACCCCAAAAATTGCTAAAGAGAATACAGCTACCATTTGAAGAAAGACACACGTATCCATAAAGTTAAGAAATATAAAAACAAGAAATTTAGGAAGGGCTTTTCGTTTTATATGGACGGCCTTCATAAGACTATAAGGAAATTTAGGAATAACCTGGACCAGTTTTGAATCCAATTAAACAAAAATTTCTTTCGCAAAAAACTCTTGTACATAGTGCACATGCTTATAATGGTCGAATTTGTAACACAAAAACAAATTACTTAACATGCCTGCACGGCGCTTAGGCTTCCATACTAACTGATCACAATCACTTTCGGTTACTTCTTGAAGTCAACAACGGATGCGACGTGACAACCGTCGTCCGGAAAAACTCTTCACCGTATCAAAGAATCACTTCCATGTATAGTAACATTTCCTGTTTTATATTTTGCGCAAAACACCGATTCCGTCGGTACATGAATCCTAACGCTATTTTAAGCCGTAATTTAGAAAGACACAGAGACTACCAAAAATCTTTGCAAAATATTTAGTATATGAAGAAGTAATATGATCAGTCTCGTCGTAATTTCCCCGACGACCCCCTGCCCGGCAACCTTGAGCCTATCCACAGGAAGCTCGAAACCACCTGAAAATACGCGAATTGCGCAACGCGCCAACATAAACAAAAGGCGAGGCGCAGCTGCCCCGGTCGCGCATGGATTGACCCAGCTAATCTCAAGTAACTGTATACAGTTGCGGAGGCGAAGTTGGGCTACGGGATTAGCCTAATGGGGACGGCAAGCTGTCAGCGTCCTTACAGCCTCTACACCGCGCTTTGAAGAAGCCGCGAGCAAACAGATCGGCTCATGCGCGGAAGGTTCCCGAAAGGGGCGACAAAGACGAACGGTGAGTGTTGCGGGATGAGTTGTGACAGATCGGGAGAGTCAGCTTGGCATGACGGGGAACGGCGTGTTTTTGGAGTCCGTCGGAGAGATGAGTCAGAGAGCAAACGCGCGAATTCACCGATTCGATACAGAGAGGCGTGAGTCCGTAAAGGGAGCCTAGAGACGCTGAGTCAGAGATGTACAGTGACCATTCCACATTGTACTACCAAAAATTTGAGAGGATCCAATACCAAGAAGCAGTGACAGATCGGAGGAGTCAGAGGAGTAAAACTGCCTTGCCAAAAATATAAAAATAACGATTTTGTAATTGTTTTGTTACATGCAAAATCATTTGCCTATCTACTTGACAAGATAGTCAACCCCTCAGGGATGAAGAAGTACTGCTAGCCGAAACCTAGCCGAAAGCTTTCTGCTCAAAAATTGTGAGGGAATAAAGGATCTTCGCTAGCCAATTCATCCGCAGGTGTCTCTTTCCCTCCTCTATCAGCCTCTTCCGTGATGATCAGTTCCCTCTTCAGCCAATTGCAACGCTGATCGGCCTCCCGCATCTCAGCGTTCTCGAAGTCGATTTCAGTTATTTGTCAAGCTGGATCCCTTTGGGGGTGCCCCATCCACAATCCAAGCCGTGACAGTTGCCCAAACACATTTAGAGAGTGGATTTTGCAAACGGTGCCTGCAAGCGCTGATTCAGAGAAGTTAAACTCGATGATATTTGAAGATATAATCGCACAGAGCAGAGAGCAAATATCAAAATATCGGTATTGTCGAGTTATGGTTCTTCTTTGTTGTATATGTCAGCTACGTCCGCATGACCGATATAGCAAATAGATGGAAAAGCGAAAAGTAAAATAAAATAGTAAAATTAAAGTAAAAAATAAAATTCAATTGACGATCTGAAACGTTGCCACAGTTCCAAAAAAATTTAGTGCGAATTCCAATGTTATGCACGATTTCCCCGTAGCTTTTATAGAAATCACCAACCGAGCAAGAGAAATGAAAATGTGCAAAAATGAAGTGCTTAGATGAAGCGAAGAAGAAGTGAATTCTATCTTTTCTTTAAGAAGTCCCCATCTGCGAGCGAGCAATTTGATCGGAATAATGCACAGTGAATGGTCCCCCCCCCCCATCCCGTAGTTCTCCCCCTCAATGTAAATTGGATCATTTTTCAAAAATCAAAAGAGAATTATAGAGCGGACTCTACAGCAGATGTCAGTAGATGCTGATTCAGAAACGTTTACATAGTGGATGTCGGAGAAAACAGTCGTATACTGCAAAAGTGAGCAAATATGGACGTTGATTTAACCAACAAACAAAATGCAATAGGATAGTTGCCGTTAGACGGTTCCAAACAACTGCAAAAATACCAAGAAAATAACATTGTTCTCCAAATCGCGCCCTGGGAGAACTTGAGATACCAAACTGACTTGCCAAAAATATAAAAATAACGATTTTTTGTAATGGCATTCTTACATGCAAAATGATTTGCCTATCTATGTGACAAGATAGTCAACTCCTCAGGGATGAAGAAGTACTGCTAGCCGAAACCTAGCTGAAAAGGATCTTCTCAAAAATTGTGAGGAAAGAAAGGATCTTCGCTAGCCAATTCATCCGCAGGTGTCTCTCTCCCTCCTCTATCAGCCTTTTCCGTGATGATCACTTTCCTCTCCAGCCAATTGCAACGCTCATCGGCCTCCCGCATCGCTCGAATGAATGTCTCAGCGTCCTCGTCTAAGACATCCATCATCGTCTCGAATTCTCCATCATCCGCAACTCCAATTAAGGGCGCACGAAATGACCTTTCGCGCGTTGGGCAATCCTCCTCTCCGTCTTCCTGTCCGTTATTATTCTATTAGTGCCACACAGGGCGAAGCACAGTCTCCAATGTCGACATCTGGCCGCGGGCGAATGCACTGTCGAGAACACGCGTACAGTAATAACGTCTCTGGACACATCTGTGGCCGCGCGCCACTCTCCATTAGCCCCTCGGCAGCTGTCATTAATTGTTCTACGAGTGTTTTCCGCGCGAGGCTCAAGTTTCCCGACGCAATATTGTCCGGCGAGAGGACCAAAAAGTGGGAGAGCACTAGAGGGGCTGATGGACAAGTGTGCTGCCCGGGAATGTCCTCTCCTAGGGCAGTGGAGCACTTCAAATCGTCGGAACAAGAGGAAATTATGGAAGCCGGGGGCTGAGTGTTTAAACGAGGAGCTGCATATGTGAAAAGTAGAACCGCCAAGCTGACAGAATAAGTGATCAAAGCATGTAATTGACAAAAATTTAGAAGAACGGATAAATTAATTTAAACGTTAACAGTTTCATAGTGTTAGCAACTGATAACGTTGTGTCGCAACATTTCCAGTACAAAAATAAAAAAAGCAGCAAGGACATTCATAGCACGGTTTACGTGGTTTTTATTGGTTCTACACGTGTTTTAATATGCTTAAAACCACATGGGAGATTTAAGGATTCAAAAAGTGGTTCTGTGAAAAAGTAGAATCGTCAAACACATATTTTTTGGTTCACGGAATTCAAGCCAGTGGTGATCAAGGAAATAGCTCGAACGGGAGTAGCAGATAAAGCAGAATTTTTTGTGACGAGAGATGTTAATTTTCTTTTTTCTGCGGTATCAAGCATGACCGAAATATATCTCTTCCAATCTCTCCGTCCCTAAGAATATTGCAAAAATGTCCAGCTGCCCTGAAACACATTTGAAACATCAATACTATCAAAAATGCAGTAGTTCCCTGATGAAGATTAGAAACAATGACGTCAAAACGAGGTCAATGGATAATGTGCTGATCGAATCGCTCATTTCCCAAGTTATCGACTTTCGAAACTTAAGAAAACATACACCCACACGCCTCAAATTTGGGTCAATTTAGTCATCAATGAGTGTTTTTGAAGGGCGTATCGAACCAACCTTTTGTAGCAGGAGAGCAGGGCGTTGGACGCTGACTTCGAGGTGTGCAGTCCCCGAGGATGAGGAGCTTTTCCTGCGCTCTCAGGAAGCGCGTACTTGGGCGGCTGGCTGTCGATGGCGGCCGTCGACCAGTCCACCAGCACGTCCATGTCCCCGGAGGCGTTGGTCGTCGACGGAATCGCGGACTCTTCGAAGGGCATCCTGGAAGAAGAAGCAACTTTTACACACAAGCACAACTTGAACAGTGTCTGCTTTTCACTGAATCGTTATAGCCTTCACGAGGCATAGCGGATCAATTTATTCGTTTTTCAGATGGCTAGAAGGAACCATCAAGTTTACGGCAAAAATGTATTATGCGTTTGCATTATTCGCCAAATAAAGATGTGGACCACATCCACAAATTTCCTATTTAACTTGGCCAGAGATAAATATATTTTCCCGTAAAATGCTCTTCCGATATGAATTATGGTTAACTCTGTTAAACTTGATCAAAGGCAAGTTTAGAGCATTGGTCGTTTAACTCGTCGCTTGTATGGTACTAATCTGGGAAAAAAACACCAAAAATAAAGAACATGCACGCAAAGTATTATCGTGTTATTATCGTGTTCAGAAATATGAGTATGTGTTGTTAAAGTACCGTAAAAGCAGTTGTAGTGCACGAAAATTAAATTATGAAAATTTCGTAGCTCTGCTATTCGGCTGTTATCCGAATTTCTTACCACAGTATGAATTAGATATTTTTGGAGCTAAATAGGGAATATTGCGAACATTTAATGAAAAGTACTAGACATTTTATTGTAAAAGTTGTTTAACCAACAAACTACCAACTTCCTGAAAATGAGTGATCTATCATCTAAACATGATAAACGAATTTGTTTTCTTTTTTTTCGTTATCTATATCTACAAGTCGTGAAAATCTCCATCTAGCCCTTATTTTTTACCAGTTTTCATTTGAGTGCGGATTTTCAAACGCTTGACCAACTAACAAAAATCTCACAAACAGTTCAAGAGGAGAGAAAATTCAGCATAAAAAAGCAACGCCAAAATACAGCAGGAAACTGTTCCTAACTCCCTTAATCCTGCACTCTCAGCATTACTATCCCAACGGACACATCTAAGAATCCGTTATCCTACAGGAGGACGGTGTGGACGCCGTTGGGAACGGGTCGCCACCGAGCGGTCGTCAAGGCCGCCGACAATGATCTGTTATTATGCGATGCGCTAAAGAAGGTGGAGATGGAGACGCAAAGTGCGCAAAACTGAGCCGACCGCCGCTGTTTGTACAAAAACGGGCGTCGCTCATGGTCACTCGCGGAGGCGGACGTCGCCGATGGCCGGTAGCGGTCGTAATCGCGGTCGTTAGAACCCGAAAACGGCGCGCGAGGTGAAAGCAAACGAGGATCTTCCTTTGAGGCGAGCACAATGGCGCTTCGAATTGTAAACGAAGGTGTTGAAGTGATGGTTTTGATTTCAAACTGTAGAGAGCGAAATATAGCTATCGACAATATGGTGATCATTTGCGGTATTGTCATGTTATGAAGAACATGGGCCGTTGATTAAGTTTCCAAAGAACACTTGAAAGAAGAACAGTCAGCCTATATACGTAAGTATGAATAACTGAAAACAACAAAGCTTTAATTTTTGGGTATTGGAATGAGATATTGTGCTTGGACAATTCTCTTAATCCACCTGCCGGTATTCAAAAATTCATCTCAAACCGATTTTGTACCAGGCAGTTCAGTATACTTTTGCTACTGTTATGAGGTGAAAAGTATTCACCATTTTCACTGAAAACGACCACATAAGAACATCAAGTCTTCATAGTCTCAAACTCTGATTTACAAGTTTCAAGAACTTTTCGCGAATGTATTTAACAGTCATTTTTGTAATTTATTTGAAACGAACGCATGTTACACGCTTGTTTGTTAATTTTTCTTGTTAGAAATGCTAACTTTTTCTAGATTTATCAACGCACAAAAATGCCATTGATATCGCATAATTTTTAGGATTTAGTTTAGAATATTTGTAACTCTGTGACAAGTTTTATTTTTTATTTTTCTCACCGCAAGCGTTAATTTTCATTAACAAGGGCTTTTCAATTCAAAACTCAAGGTCTCTCTTCCTTCCAGTTGAAAATTTCCGCTCGACCTCTTTTGGATCGTGTCCGGTGACAATATTCGTTCAAACGATTTCTTCGACGAATTAAAACGCATCCGTTCTCCTCCATTTCACTTTCCGTGCGCGCGAAGGTCAATTACCTGCGTGCCCGAACAGGAGCTCCGCAATTATCCGCGCCCGCCGTAATCCCGCACACGCGCCCTCGCACGCTCGCTAATTCATAAGACAAACGGCGGATTATCGCCTGCGTACCTAATCTCCGAGGATAGAGTGAAGCAGGTGAACTTTCGTGTTGTTTGGGTTATTGCAACACGAAGAGTTTGAGAGTACTGAATACATGAAACCGTTTTGGACCTTTGGGTTTTCTCTTCTTGCAAGTGATAATTTTTTTTTCTAATTTTTTTAGAAAAATCGAGTGGTAATAGCAACTATCTTGAGTGATCTAAATTTTTGGAGAATCATCATGAGCATTAATCTTTGCGCTTTGCTGTTTTCTCGCTCTGGTACCATTTCAGCAAAACATTTAGGGATTTAAGACCTACAATACACAACGCTATCATGAGAGCGCGTACTTGGCGCGAGTGCTTCGTTCATTCTATTTTTGTTCTAACGATTGTTTGATATAAAATTCCCAAGAGAAACTCTTGGGTACCTAATCTCAGGCGGAGGCTCGCTGGTGTCCTTCCCACGACCTCGTCGTCCGTTCTGGAGCTTCACTTTCCAACGCTGGAGCCGGTCGTGGCTGCCCGACGTCAGGTCCAAGAAGCTCCGACTCAGTTTGTCGGCGATTGACGGTTTGTGCTGTAGACGTGACTCTCGCTTCGTGGCGGGAGCCTCGTCTGCGGAAGACGCAGTCGGCAGGCAGTCCATGGCGCCTTCGGGAGCCAGAGAGGGTGGGAGACCAGTTGTCCGCTGCTTCGAGGCGGTGATAATCGGTTCGGAGGGTTGTTTAGTCGTTGTGGGACCACTTGACACGAGTGAACATTTGTTCGAAAGCTGAAACAAATTCAAGGCGATTAAGTGGTCGCGCGTGGACACGGGGCAGATGTGTGGAAATGGTGGCTACTCGAGAGGGGCGCGCGCCTCTCTCAAGAGCTCAGCAGGTTTAAGGTCTGCAGGAGGTCCAAAGGCCAAAGTTTTTCTGTTGTCACAAATAATGATGTCGACTAGATGGAACAGTCCGATCGAGTCGAGTTTCGAGCTGACTCGTTTTATCAAAATACGATCGGGTTTCGAGTTGACTATTTTTACGTAAAATACTCTAATGATGCCATTTTTGTGACTGGATTATATCTTTAAAGCGTTATTTTAATGTCTCCAACACGAAACTTGAGTAAAATGGTCGAATAAAGCAAGTTACTCGGGTAAATTGCTCGAGTCTCGACTTGTTTTCCGAGAAACCTATCGAGTATCGAGTTGACTCGTTTTGTCCGAAATGCTATCGAGTCTAGTTTCGAGTTGGCTTTACTAGAGTCGTAACTCGAGTCGTGGCTCTACTCGCGACTTCATCAAAAATTTTCTGTGCTCGGGACATTCCCGAGGAATTTAAAAGTTCTACGGATAAGAGCACAAAAATAGGGTAACACAATGGATTCGAAGGTACGGTAAGTATTTTCGTGAAGGTGTGAACGATTTACATAAAAGATGGTGAAGGATGCTTGAAAATTTTCCGGTCTATGAAACTGAAAGATATTCAGAAATTACGATATTCGTTTCTTAGATGTACAAAAAATTTTTGCTGAAGGTCGTCATAAACAAAATCTAATTGAAAGGTGGTTCTAGAGTTCACGTTAGGCAGAAAACGCAAGCTGTACTAATTTCTAGGTGAATGTCACCATCCAGAAAACACTTTTTCCTTACAATGAGAACACACGCTTACTCAGCTGCTCTCCCTCACCAGAAGCACATAGAAAAACTCTCAGCATGCACTCTCCGGTTTCCGTATAAATCGCAATAAAAACCTCGCCCACTTAATGACATAATACCTGCAGCACCGTTGTAAACGGTACGCCGCTCTCAAGTACCGGTTTGGCTCTGTCACGCAGGCTTGGTTACTACATTGCGTACACAAAGGATTACTCACCGAATGCGACTTCTTTATCTTCCCGAGGGTAACAGTCTTCGACGCGGATTCCTTGGCAGTTTCTGGAACGGTCAGGGTTCCTGTTGTGGCGTCCAAAGACCTAAAACGAGGAGGTGAGAACGACGAGGGAAAAAAGTAAACGAAGAAGTGGGAAAGAAGCTGAGGCCTGGTGGGCCACATCTGGCGACCATAACGCTACAATAATAACGATTACATTTGAGTAAGGAGCTGCCGGACATGTGGACGGTGCCGACGCGAGGCCCCAATCGTCCGTTGAGAGGCTGAGGCCATCTTTAGGGCTGCTTAGGTTGAGGGAGCAAGAGAGAGACGAAGACCGGTTGAGCACGGCGCCGCTCACAACAACGAAGCGGTTCGAATTTCGGACCGGAAGCCGGTGCTGAGCTGCCATTTGCAAGGGGAGAGCATCGCCGCGCGGGTCCCCGGACGACTGCGCTGAGTGATGAGTGCCAGGGGAGCGCGCTGAAGCTGGCGGGGCCGCCCAGAGCGCGCGGGAGTGTAAACGCGCAAGACGAAAAGATGGCCGGGAAGAACGTGCACGCAAGGTTTGGAGAAGCCGAGATAACGGCTGTGATGGCATATGTACATATGTATACGGCACGATTTGTGACATTCAAAAATGTGTACGTGTACGGTTGATTTGAGCGGAGGCAGACATCCTAAGCTTCATTTAAGGTATCCAAGATAAAAGATAGGGCGAAAAGTAAAGAACAACGGGAAAAATTTTATCCAGCAGTAGTTCGAGATGGTGCACGGTAGAAGACTAAATTAAGAGCGCACGCGGAGAATAGGAAAAATAGACATTGAACTGAACATTACTTTCTGGAACAATCTAAAAGGTAACCCGAAGTGTAGAAGGAAGATTGAACGCATATGGTCGTGTCCTGTTTGTTTTTTAAGAAATCTTTAACAAGATATTCCATTTGCTACTCCTACTATTGCGACCCACAACAATTTGAAAATGTTCTACAGAGTATTCGATCCACCACACAGATTTCTTGGAGCTCTCGAATACAACCTTCTTGTGAGCACTAACTTACCGTCCAGCATACATCAAAAAGGCTAAGATTCCATAAATGTTTACTACATTAAATTCACCACTTGAGCGGTTGTTGGGATGCCAAGAACTAAACGGCGCAAGATAGAGCCGATAGAGCTCTTGGTAATATTGGACGCGTATGGTCTCCTGAAATCCTTCACAAGATATTCTTTCACGGCTCTTACTGTAGTTGCGAGAGTTCCATTAAATTTATCCATCGACGCTACCGCCGCCAAAAATTTGAAAAATATTCTAAAGTATTTACTCCGCCACACGAAAGGGAAGAAAATTCACTACTTCAGAGGGTGTTGCAATGATGGCACAACTTGTGACATACCCAAAAATGTGTACCGCAAATTAACAAACAGATAGAACTGCAAGCACAAAATATCAAAAGATTCGATAAGAGTGATTGTTAATGATTTTATTTGAGCGGTTGGAGGAAGACGTCCTAAGCTCAAAGTAAACGGATAAAACAAAAAGGGAAGAGAAACGTGAGAAATTTATATCCAGCTTATTAGGGATTAAAAGGTGAGGGAGTAAGTTAAAGCAAACAACTGAAGAGAGATCCACCCTACAAAAATTTTAAAAATGTTTTAAATCACAATCTTCTTATGACCACCAATTTGCAGCAAGTATGACAAAAAAAACTGAAAATTGGCAAAACGTTCGCAGAAAGGGTGCATTGAAATTTAACAAAAAAAAATTGTTTTGCAAAACTGAACGGAGCAAAAATAAGTGAATAAAACGTCTAACTAAAATGTTTCAATTAGAACAATTAGAACGAAGTAGAGAAAATTCAAGTCAGCTGATTTGCCCATCCATCTTCTCTGAATAAATTAGGCGCGCCTGGGTTGGACAAATTGGCGACCTATCAGATCGCATGGCGAAGGTCACAAAGTGGCATCGGATGGCTGATGATGTCCATCGACTAATTAGGGAGTCCAGCGCTAATCGGAGATTCAATTTGAAACCGGCGACGGCAACCACTCATGTGACAGATGACGGGTGTGACCAAGACAAGGGGAACGACACGCAGCGGACGAGTAAACAAAAACAAAAAAGGGCCGCCGTGGCAGGAGGTACGCCCTGGCATGATAACCGAGAGGGTATTAAATAGGATAAGCATGCAATCGCACGAATTGATCGATATGCTATAAACAGAAAAAAATATGACAATTTAGGTCCGAAATGATCGACATTACACCTTTGCAAACAGTACCACCAAAGAATACCACGCTTTGGTAACAAAAATAAAACAAGAAAAGAAAACGCATCAGCTGATAAAAGACTCGATGTAGCTAGAAAATCTGAGTTGGCTAATACAGGGTTTCAGCACGCTGGAAAGACTTGTCCTGAAGCAAAAATACTGTAGAAATACTGATACCAATAATGTGCTTGAAAGTTCAAAGCGACGTTCACAGGCATGAAACTGCTCAATTTTACCGTCAGTTGCCTGAAACAAGGTGAAGCGGCGAAATCACACCGCTCATTGGATGACGCACTAAAGCACAGTGACGTTTTGATAAACACATGGAGTTTCTGTGGTTCTCTTCAGAGTCAATTTATGTCCGAAGATCAGAAACTCAATACCTGCACTACTAAATTTAACGCTCTTTAGGAACCGAATGAAAAAGAAATCAAAATCGTTTGGAAGCCGGTTAGTTACCGCTTTTCTGAGAGGACTCGCTTCTCAACTTCCCCATTGTCGATGTGAATCAACATACAGGTGCCCTTCACTAATATCATTTTTACGCCCATGGTTGTCACCGTGAATCAGTTGCCGCACAACCTGGCAAGGCGCCGTGCCAACTTGCGGAGGAGACTTTAAAAAAAAATTAAAAATTGCGTCTGTGAAAAAATGTGATAAAAAACAGTAATAAATAGTAAATAGTAATAAAATGTCCTTTATGGCAAAAATTTTATACATATTGTAAACTTAATGCATCGCGCGCATGGAAGACAAAAAATGAGTACAGTTAGATTAATGTTAACATGTTAAAATTCAAATGATGTTTGAATACCACTCTCTCAAATCAGCAACCGCTGATTCAGCTGCACACCTACTACAGACTTCTTCCATTTATCGTGTCGAGAAACGGTGCTAAACTACTGATAACGAAAATCGAACAACTAGAAGACACGTACAAATGACGGTCTATGTTGGCCATATTAGGTTGACTCCAAACAGAAGCAGCTTGACTGGAAGAAGCAGCTATTGATAAAGAAAAAACGACAAGTTGACTTCGACCTTACGCACAATCGATTGATAAGGAAGAACTCCAGCCCAAGGATCTTTTAATGCCAAAAATTCATGTGAACACCTGTCTTATCCCAAAATGGGTTAAACCGCCGCAAAGTGAGAAAAAGTGGAACGCGTTAGTCGTTTCAAAAAATACGTTTGACAGCCCCTCAGTCTCCCGGGAAAACAATAATCCGCCAATAATGAGGCAAGAACTCGCACGTCCACGCGTCACGATCACTTTCCACGACTGTAAACCGCTTAGCACACCAGGAAGTCGCAACACCAAACAGGGTTCCGCTGGGAGCATAGTGTAGGCATCGCACATATGGACGCAAAAATGTAATTATACAGCAGATCAGTTTCACAATAGCGTTAAGAAAATATCTCTTTCTCCCTCTAGTGTTAATACCCCTTGTACGATCATGCGTTGAAATAAACAATATCCACTTACAGTCAGCTATTGCGGAGCAGTTTCATTTTTTGGGTATTGAAACTCGCTTTTCTCAACGCGACAGTTAGTCTTAAGAAGGCACGTTCTGACGTTTTGTTCAAAAATAAATTTTTTTTATTTTTTTAAATTTCAAGCTTCTTGAAATTAAACAAGAAAGCATGGTCTCAATACTCAAAAATGAAATTGTTCTTCAAAATGCAAAAAAATCAAGTACATCAACAAAAACTGAAAACATTTATGCTTATTAGATGCCTCAGAAAGGATGACATCAAAGAGCTTTGAGAAGAACTTGTAAAGATCACATCGCGACGACGGAAATGTTCATCTTGAAAAAAACGCCAAAAATGAATTCGCACAAGAACGTCAGAACGTCTCTTCTTAACGTTCATTGGAGAAGAAGCATAAAAGACTTGCCAAAAATCCACCATACTACAAGCAACTATTAAACAACCCAGATCGCAACAATGGTCGCGATCCCTCAAAGCTAGTATGCCAAAAAGGCGCCCACAGTCGGAAAAGACGATACGACCCATCGGCGACGCAAACGAGCCTTTACCGAGTAGAAACGCGGCCTCCCCTTGAGGGCACGATTAGCGTTCGACGGACGAACGCGTGACGGGCGTCGCCGCCGACTAATAAGAAGTGAAGCGCTTCCTAATCGTATTTCGAAGGGCCATAAAAAGCGAACTTCTGATGGCGCGAGTCTGCGGAGATAAGCGCCCGTTTGGAAGCGGAGCTACTTCTACACTTGAATGGCACAAAGGATCCGCGCGAACAAGACGCCGTTAATCACTAGGACTTGCAACGACGCAGGTGATTCATTATTGACAGATCGCGTGACACAACGTTGTTCACAAGGCAGCAGAGACAAGAAACAATTGGAAGGCAAAGGTCGAAAGGTCGAAATGGAAACTTAGACTTGGAATCCTACACATAACAACCAGAAATATTGCGACATTAATAAGAAATCAAGACATCGGTATACAGAAAATGAAAAAGTCAAAAATTGATAATGCCACAAAACTGTATACCTCGACAACACCAGCAAAAATTCTTTGTCTCACTGTGCCAATTTACACCGTTAACTCCTAAAAGTCCCAAAACGTCTTATCAATTACACCAATAAATTTGCTAATAATTCAGTGAAGTAATATGTCGCTTGGAATGTGTGTAAGCAAACAGAGAGGGTCGATCGTTAAAATTGTCGCCAAAAATGTTACGTACATATATGGTAACCACACGGCCAGGGAAACAACAAAAACATATGTAACACATTAATAAGGATTCAAGAGCTGGGTATGCAACACTTCTGGACAAAAATTGTTGTTTGAACGCATTTTTGAACAAAGAAAACTTTTAAGGCTTTTGTAAAATAGGAAAGTGTACTACGTTATCTCGCAATACGCAATGGAAGCGTGTTTTCTATTTGATCACTATTTCATTCTGTTTAATACTTAAATTATTGCCTCTTAAATTATTGTTTTAAACTTTAAACTTCTTTTTGTGAGTGGAAACCATTTCTTCAAAAATAAAAAATGAACGAATCTTAGCCTAAGACGTCGTTTCTCACGTCCTGCTAAATTCACTGATTATACCGATGCAACTTTCTTTGTTAAAAAAAAGAGTAAAGCAGCACACAGCAGTAAGCATCACCCCATATTAGTCGATTTAGGCGCCCAAAAATTATGTTGAAGCAACTGAAGACCGAAGAAAAGTTTCATTTGACATCGACTCATCGAATGTTTTAGCCGGCTTGAGTGGCTTGAGTGTTTATCCCGCTGGGAAGGGCAGAAGAAGACAACACGGTCGTTTGTCAAACCGCCGCGTTTTACGTCGTCGCGTGCTGACCACGTTGTCCGCGGCGTAATTCGTCTTCTTGTGGCCGGCGAACGGATAACTATACGGACGTTTCTTTTGCTACTTTGATTTATGACCGCAATTTAGAGGTGCTTCTCGTGAAGCGGACACTTCTCAGGCGCGGACACGGCAAGGAGAGAGTCCAGCTGACCGCTCCTGCCGGGAAGAGTCGTGCCGCGCCCACAAACGACTCTTTGTTGGGAACATTGCGCATGGAAGGTTGCCGCTCTTAATGGCCTTTGAAGTGTCTTTTCGACGCACATAAAGTCGTTTAGTGGAGTCCGCAAATTTATTTACGACTTCTTCAAGCATGAAATTCACTCTTTCAAGCTCCGAGCGCTGCAGGTGGCAAGCGAGTTGCGGTAAACAGGAATTCTTAAGAGGGTTGTAACATCCAAATAAACTTCAAGAGGAGTCGTAAAAATGGCTGAAGATGATTTAGGCTTGATGGGGGGTGTTGGCAGTAGACGACGTGGAACACTTAATGCCGGAATTTGATACTACATATTACACGCAAAAATCAACTAGCAGCCGGGGCTCACATTTGATTGGCACAAAATGAAATAGCGTTATATAAAGATCCTTATACTGTTTCTCTTGTTTTTCTTTTGGTTGTAATTTTTGATTTTCATACATTTTTCGACAGTATTTCTGTTGACTTTTTACGGTCTCTCAAAAACACTCACAACAGAAGAATCATCTAAAGCGAGTCCAAAAATACGAACAGATTGTTAAACAGAGAATTGAAGCATAGAAGTAGAGCACGAAGAGGTACACGCTTTTGACTTGCTGACCTGTCCTAGTGATTCTTTTGGAAAACTGTTGTGATAATTAACTTTTGCTGTTGTCCTAAAGAATGTTGTCCTAAACTTACCCACCTCACCGTTCGTCTGACTACCCTTTCACAAGCATAAGGTTAAACATACGGAATAAGGTTAAATAAAAAATCTCAGCACACTCCTCGTGATACATCAGGCAACAAAAATGGATGTAAAACTTTGTTATCACTGTAAATTGTTTTATCTTTGAAGACATCTCAGGAAAGCCTGTCAAATGCAAAATGAAACCAGAGTAAGGTTCTCATGGTTGATGTTTGACCCATTTGCTAATACGCAATACATTAATTTTTGGGGTTGTAACCCAAAAGCTTTTATGTTTAACGCTATTGGTGAGCAGACCATGTCGTCAAAAATGAACTAAAACTTTCGAACAGCTTAATTCAACCATGATTTCTCATTAACCGTACCTTCATTCTCCGATATCTTTGTCACATTAAAGACCGCAGTGCCCACTTGGCCAAGATCTCCGCGGTCGCACACAAAAACATGACGGAAATGGCTTACAAGTCCTCGGCAAACATATCGTGCGGCGCATCTCATAAGCTGTCAAATCGAAACGCGAAAAATAATTTCTTTCGCCACGCGAGCACTGGGGAAACAAATTGCCGCGCCGACTTTCTGGAACCGCCAAGGACCGCCAGGGACTACTACAATTTGCAGCTGCGCGACTTGTGACCTTCTTGTACCCAAAGTGCCGCAAAACGAGTTTTTGCGATGGTGAGTCATTGGAGCGGAGAAGGAGCGGCGGTTGGCGCGTCCCGGTGCGGCGTTTGCTCAAGGGATTACTCCCAAAACACGGGGTGGCGCCGTTTTGTGAATCTTCCAAAGGAGGCGTGGTAAAATGAAACATGTGAAGGTGTGGGTAATGTCGCCAAAATTCATTAGTGTACACAGTCATCAGCTATACCCAATCACTTACAATGTCAAGTGTTTTTTCGTGCCATTCTGACCTATAGTCATGCCAGAATCCCTCGTTGAGCCCATAAGTTATTGGTCTCAACGTTTTGCGTGGCAAAAATTTCAATTTCCTCGAGCATGAAGCCCTCGCTTTTCAGCACCATTAATGAAGGGCGTGTCACGAAGGTGCAGCCATGAAAACCAATAAACAAGAACTGCTAAGGGGAACCGGCTTCTTTCACGTTGAAAACAAAGGGAACCTGCTGACCCGAGCAGCGTCAAGTATATGATCATCGTTGTCAGTTTAAACGTCCCACATTTTACGTCGTTCATTGCAATTTGTGCATTTACTTTTTGGCCGCGCCCTTAAGAGCATTTCCGATTCAAGCACACTAAAGCGTAAACCGTATATTTCTGTTGCCTGCGCACTCATCTTTAACACAGTAACAATTAAAAGAGATGGCAGTTACGCAGTCAAAAATTTTGGAAGACACCCCTCAGATGGTCTTAATGTTCCACATGAGAATCAAAATCCCATAACCCTTGTCCGAAGACCGCACCCTTAAGAGGACCTTCAATTTCCGATTTTCCGTTTCAAACGCACAAAGACTGTAAACCACAATCGGAGATGCAACCCAGATCGCGGACAAACAGATGCGCACAAAGACGTCCACGCGCAATCGGTGGGCGACGCTCCAAGTCCACTCCGGGAACGTACAGCCCGGCAGCTGGACAAGCGCTGGAAACATTTCGCGGCCACACAATTCCAATAACATTTTCATCGCGATCATAAAGCGTTCGTCGGTCAGCGGCCCTCCGCCGAAGCGACGGGCATCTGGATCGGCTGTGGACCGCGACGCATCGCCGTCTTGTAACGACAACCAATTAGGCGGTGCGCGCCCAAAAAGCGATCGAAACAACCACAAAGACCAGCAGCGCTACCGTCGAAGGAAGGGAGTTCGGGAGCGAAGGGGTGTTTCAAGTGGGCAAAGAACGAAATGGGCGACGCGGAAGTTGATAAAACAAACGAGAAAATAAATTTTTTGATGGACTACTCTAGCTCCTTGTAGCAGGCATGTTTGTCCAAATTGGGATGGAATGGATTACAAAAATATAAAAGCCAATTTTAGTATGAATAAGTAAACCTGCCTAATCGACCCAATATAGTGCTGAAGCATTTGTGATACGCAGAGATGTTACGGTTACGGTTACGATTAATCGGAACATCCGGTTACGATTACCTCTGGACGGAATAGCTTGAATACGGTATGGGAATGATCGCCATTGCTATGGGAAGTGGTAGGTCATATTTTTTTCATACACAGCATAGATATAAAGAGATTAGAATGATTAGGGACAGAAACACACGAATAGAAAGATGGTGGTTATAGATATACCATAAAATGAAAGATTGCAACGTAACAATAACAGTTATTCAGAATGTATTGTCGATTTTAATACTTTTATAGGAATACCATTGCAAATCAGAAGGAATCCCTGAACCGCAGGATCCCCTACACTGACAACCGCTCCTAACAAATGGTCAAACGAAAAATCCAGGTGCGATCAAGACGGAGAACACTGAAAAGGATAAGATGGTTGCACACAAAAATATAAGAGCCAATCATGATACGTACAAGTTTTAAAGACGTCGTACAGGAAACGCAGCTACCAGTTACCCTACCACCTCTTCAATGATGCCAAGCTCTGCAATTTCCAAAAATACCTTGCTCTGAAAATACTCAGCGACCTACCCTTTGGCACATGCTGTCTTTAGAAGCAATAAAATAAATGTTTCAGGTAAATGTGGTGTCAATTTGTATGTTATATTTGTAAATGATCATTTGCCATCCCAATCCAAAAAGCAATCCTCACACCTGGAGCTTTATTCCAAACATAAATACTCCAAATAATTCTGAAAGCCGCAACTGCTGACAAGAACTGAAACAGGCATCAAGACGACTCGTCAAGGGATGTGAACTACCCTGGTAGTGCTCGGCCCCAGGTAATTTGTAGTGTGTGAACAAAAGCAGCCTCTAGAAATCGGCTTACACACAAGAACAGAAACACGGGCCAGTGGTTCTCGACACCTGCCCTTTCTTACGATAAAAAAACCACCGGTAAAAAACGATCCAGGAATAGGAACATCATTGTACATCAGAAAGTGATCGTGATCGAAATAAGAAAACAATAAGAGCGTAAATCTCTTTGTAATCGGTCTAAATGGCAGAAAACAAGCCTGTGAGATATCCGTAAGAAACAGGGAATCACGGAAGTGCTTGTTTTTCCTACAGGTTCTACCAACGTCACAAGTGGCCGTCTAGTTGTGGGCATAAACATTGGCGAAACAAGTCAGTAATCCAATTTTCCAGCTGGTGTCTGAGTCTGACGAAGGCTATTTCAAACCAAACAAAAGTGATCAGATTACCGTATGTCGGATCCTTGGAAAAAGAAGGTAAGTGCAAAAATGTGTACATCAGTTTTTTCTTTGTATTGTCTACTTATCTAGTGATAATTATTTACACAGTAATGGCTTCTTATAAAGTACCCATGTTAGGAAAATGTTAAAAAACCTTCTTTGTTGGAAATTCACGCAGCTAAGAATCTTATCTTCAGAAATGGTCAACTGCAAAAATTGGAAAATTTAGTTGCTGCAGTTCTTGGCATAGTTCATGACCTTCTTTGCAGTAAAAAACGAAAACCGCCATTCAAAAATGCACTAGTATTAACGCTCAATAATGGCTCTTTATAAAGTACCCATTGTCAAATGTTCAAAAATGTACTAACATCAGAGTCGGAAGCTAAGAATCTTATATTTAGAAATGGTCAGCTTATAAATGGCTAGAAATAGTCATTTGCAAAAATTGGAAAACAGCTGCTGTAGTTCTTGGCATAGCAAATGACCTTCTTCGCAGTGGAAAAACGAAAAACGCCACGATTCAAAAATGTACACCTACCACGGCCAGCATACGATTTGTGAACATTCTGTTAGGAGGCAACTGCTAGCAAAAATATTCTGCTTACTTCAATTGTTCGCCAGTAAAACAAACACCTGTGCAAGATACGCGCCAGGAAGTTTGTACGTGAAAACGTTACACAAAAATAAGCGATGACCTTAACGGACTAGGAACTCACTTTTCGCTTTCCTTCTTCTTCAGTTCGACCTCTGCGAAACACTCGTTCGTGCGCTTCCGCATGATCAGCGTCTGGTAACTCCGACCATCGGCGGCGCTACTGCCCGTCTTCGTCGGCGAAGGCGATCTACAAATAAACATTCGTCGGTCTCCGTTTATGCAAATCTTGTGCGCCTGTTTGCTTAGTGACATGAGAGGCGCGACTTTGTCGTCAGTTGCTTTCATTAGCAGTGATGACCCCGACATCAGCATATCACCGGGTTGTACACTATGCCCAGACTTAAGTAAAATAAAAAGTGATAAAAAGTTAAATAAAAAGTGGCTGGATGTATTATTGCCCTATCTGAGTTGCTAATCTTTTGAGTAACTTTTCTACGGCCGCTCTTATCCGATCCCAGAAAAATAAAATCATCTTCCTATTGGCGGTCAAAAATCCCTCTCCACCCACTCACTTGGACGGCTGCTTGATCTTCTCCGGATTCGGCTTGTTCACGCCCACTCCACCGACCACCACTGATTTCTCCACTTTGTGCACGATGGAGTCGCCAACCTCGGTGGACGCCTCCCCGTTCTCCTTCTTGGCATTAACATGCAGAGCGTGCTTGAGAGGTTTCATCACAATCGGTTGGATCTTGCGGAGCGTGGAGAACGGAGCCACGATCGGCTTCGAAGCTGACGAGGATTCATTGTCCGATCGGGACGTTCGCTCCGGCTTTATCTCCTTTCTGAAGAGGATTAAGCTGTCAGCTACGGTACACAGGAACATCGATCGCCGCCGAGTTGCATGATTGATGAAGTGTTTTTGTTTTGACACTGTGCGTTCATTGCGTCTCGGAATGAAAGGAATTTGGGAAAGATGTTTGGAATGAGCTATTGTTCTAGGAGATAAGAAAATGAAAAAAATTCACGCTTGACTCATATGTATTTAGAGATAAACACATTTGTTGCAAGCAAAAATGTGAATCAAAATTAAATTGTGAATACTATGACATAACCGCGTGTTCACAAAAATTTCAAATATTTAGTGACAAAGGAATTGATGATTTTTTTGTGTGATTCCTATATAAAAATTCAGTCACTGCGTCCCACAAAAATTTCCATTTTCATGTGAAAAGAACATATTATTCAATTTATATTACTCGATATTTCACCATATGTATTGGTCTATGCAACCCTGTGCAAAAATTTTAAAGCTGTCCAATGTGACCAAATGCAAAGATCCTTCAGCAGACATTAAAAACTCACAGAAATCTGCGACAATTTCAGCAAAGAACAACGCAGGTCATAATTAAACATTTTTTCCTTTATCTTTGACCACTGTTCTATACTATTTTCAACAAATAATTTTTAATAACAATAGTAGCACCGATCTATCTAAGAAGTTATTTACATTTACAAGTGATTATTTACACTTAACAATTTCCAAAACAAATGTTTCCAGCAATGACACATTTTTTTAGTTTGTTAAAAAGTACATATTACTCAATTTATATTACTCAGTACTTCACCCTATGTTTTGGTTAAAACAACCATTTACAAAAATTTTAAAACAGAGATACAAAACTCACGGAAATCTTTGACAATTTCAGCAAAAGAATTCAAAAAACGAGCAAAGCAATTTCTAGCCTACCTGGTTCGAAAAATCCCAAGTTCGACATCGGACTGTTCCTTCTCTTCGGCGCTCATCACCGCCTGAAACGTGCACCTTTGGTAACGAATACCGCACTGTATGCGCTCGCACGAGAAGATGGCCGCCGTTTGTTTACTCTCGACTATCAGGGAGCGCTACGCGGCCTCGATTAAAAAACGACTTCTCCTCGAGTGGACAGACACGACGGCACTCGGGAGAGCCTGTTTTCGATCTGTGCTCGGACGCGGCAAAGTGCAGCTTCTTGTGTTTCGAAGGGTGCAAAGCCGGCTTCGCGACAATTTCCTGCAGCCATAAATTTCTGTTCCCGCCGGCAAATCATGCAGTCCGTCGTAAAACCGGAAAAGCGGACGTCAAACGATCGGGAATGTTTATCGTCTCGCGGCGATGTTCACCTAGACTGCTGGACATCTTTTAGCTCCCGAGATCAAGAAGGATTGAGTAGACGGTAAAAATCTTATAGGTGGGTGGTTTTCAACACCCGAAGGAGGAAGAAAATGGCCTCCGCTTATCAAAGCCAGAAATCGTTAGCCTGGAAACAGCTGCCGCGGGCCAAATCAAACTCAGGCACACGTGCCGTCTTGAGGAAGATATCAGCCGGCCGTCACCGTCGCGACGACCCATCGCCACGGGAGATGCTCGAAATGCGGAGGAAGGTGGAACGCCCGGGAAGCGAACAAGTCTACAGAGAACCATGGAATCCCTGAATGCTCACAAAGTGGAGAAAAAATTTTACGAGTGCACTAATGAGAATCTTCTAAATAGAATGTTCAAAAATCAACATGTTCAAAAATTATCAATTTAAAAATCTAAAGAGATCCCTGGAATCCCTTGACATGACAATCAGTAGAGCCTGCAGATCAGCAGAACCGGAAGGATTTTCCTCAAAGAATGGAGCTTCAGGACCTTTCTCGTGGTCACTATATAGCAATAAACACGATCGCGGCGACAAACTCCGCACACTACACATTTCAGCCTGAAACCGCAGATTCACTATTTTCGCCCTTCGTCCAATTGCCCTCCGCCTGCATTTACGATTTACAACCCGGATCAAGGAAAAACAAAAACGGGCAGTTGTTCTAGCGGCACTCGACACGAACTCGCTCCTGAAAGCGCGAAGTCACATCTCCCGAGATAAGATCTGACCTATCGTTGTGATAAGTGCAAAAAATGTCCGAAAAAACGAGTAGCAGAGAAAACTCGCCGCCATCTGGTCATCTCGCTCGCCGATCTCCGAAGCGTTCCCTCTCCGAAAAGGTCCGCGCGAGCCACTTAGGTCGAGGGAAAAAACGATCACTCTCCCTCGGTACTCAACTGGCGCGTAGCCAAACGGCACTGTCACCGACATATGATAACCTTTTCTGGCAAAGGGTTAACCTCTTCGGAATGTCATGCCAGAATGTCATGAACATTTATCAAAAATAACAAAATGAGAGGAAACAGATGGAACTCAGCCTGATTTGATTAAAATCGAGAGAATGATATAATTTTTTAGCTTCCTGCTAGTTATCGGAAACCGATAATGCGACGCTTCAGTTATTCTGTTTCAACGTACTATATTGGAAGGCTTTTCAGTGGTCGTTTAAGTGGTTACACTACAATGGAGAAGATGATCCAAAAATCCTTATTCGGATCGATATTTTTACACTGTCAAAATTAATAATGCACAATCTCTATAAATTTTAAGAACACAATATTGAATGGCAAGCTTGGAAAGACCCGTAAAACCGCTATCGGGATAAAACCGGAACCAAAGTCATAAGGTGACAGAAACAACCGATAACGCGATGCTTCAGTGATTTTGTTTCAGCGTACTGCATTGAAAGGCGTTTAAGTGGTTACATACATGTATTGTTGCGTTAGAACTTTAATTTCTAAGTCATTATTGAGTAACCGGGTTCGCAAAAATTAGTCAAATTCCAGATAAAAGAGAAGACAATAACGTGGACACTTCAAGGACACTTCAACAGTGTAAATGATTATGACGAAAGTTCCATGACAAAAGTTTAAAAATATGACACTTGTGAAATAAACGCATTAAATAAGAGAAATCCAACTGTCAACTCAAATCCAACAACTGAAAGAATACGCCTTTAATAAGTGTAAAATTTAAGGATAAATATGTTCAACGCCAAACCTAAGATCAACCACCTGCCGGGCTGACGGATATAAGGGGTCGCCCAAATGCAGCTGACACGCTCATCCATCAATACGAATTCTCAAACTAAATAAGAGGATGACCAACCCATACAATCTTGAATTATAAATCTTCCTCAGTGCCCAACCCTAAGGTCGCCTCCTCGGTCTTGAGGGCGTTTTTTTTGCGGAGAAACGCCGAATCGATCGGATGTGGATCATAGCGCCCGAGGCGAGGTCCGCGACGCGTTGTTTTCGCGTCGAAGGCCACTTGTGATTTTGATTTATCGAAGCCACAATGGGAGTCAAAAAGGCACCAGTTCCTTCCAGAAGATTTAGCCATCAGATGGGGCGAGTAGCACAGGAAGTGGTTTGCAAGTGCGCGACGATCCCGATCGGCGTTACGACTTCACCGCTGCCCAATGACATGGATTCGCTGATTCGATTATGATTCGCGCAGAAAGGGACGTCGAAAGGCGGACTAATTGCCTCAAAAGGGAGCGGTGGACAGAGTGAGGGAGAGGGTGGAGGCAGAAACGCTCTGTGTTACACAACAACATCACCGAGTGTCGCTTCGAGGAAAGCCATCGGTCATCTCGCGGCACAACCTCTCCGAGTTCACAACCACCGCCGGAGACCTTCCGACCTGAGCCGAAGGCGGAGCACGACGGACCTGGGAATTACCTTAGGGTCCGCTTGCTACGGAGAAGATTTATTGTCATCGCTTTATTTCGGCAAAGGGAGAATGAATTGCAGGTTCCGTTTGGAAAAAAAAGAGGTGGTTTGAAGCGAAAGTGCAAAGCCAGTCGTTTCAAACTCGCAGATGGCTTAAGGAGTCTCAAAAATTTTGAATAACTTTGAGAAGCTCTCCTGGGCATTTGCGGGAACCCAGAGGAACATTGAAACGAAACGGAAATTTTGCATTTACGGAAGGTTCAATAAACGCCGCAATAATGGACCTTTAAAATGCGATGAAATCATGAAAACACTTTTACACTATTAAGGTTGATGCATTTTTGCATGATGCATGACCATTTTGAATTGACTTATGCACTACGACCGCACTGCACTCTGTTGCCCAAAGGTGAATCCCACGTTCTTATGGTTCGTGGAAAGAAAAACTAGTTTGAACTGAAATTGCAAGGGAGCCGCTTCAAAGTCGCAAATGTCCTAGGAGTCTCAAAAATTTTGAAGAACATTAAGGCTACGTTGGTGACAGAGAACTGACTGAAGCAGCCATATGGACTACGCACTAAACACTGTAAACTTGGAATTCACGAATGCAATTTATGTAGATCAAGAATTAAAGTATGTTACGAAGAAGATTTATACTGATCCGTTTATTTCGGCAAAGAGAGGATAAATTGTAGATTTCGTTTGAAAAAATGAGATAGCGCACATGTAATACGGAGTCTCAAAAATTTCGAATAACTTTAAGAGGCTGTCTTTGGTATTGAGGTTTAACTTCCTTTAATTGAATTTAGCTCCGAAAAAAAACAATCTTATCACATTTAAAAGAGTATGAAGGAATTTCTGATGATTGTATTTGCTTCTGCTACCCTTCTGTTGCCAATAGAGAATTTGACTGAAACGTCCCTGAAAAAAAAGTGTGAAAAGAAATGAGTGCGCAATGCTTACATAACATAGGTTTCGTTTAGAAAAAAAAGAGATAATTTGAAGCGAATGTACATGGGAACCGTTTTATACTCGCAGCTATTCTAAAGAGTCTCAAAAATTCTGAATAATTTTGAGAAGCTCTCTTCTGCAGTGCGGGAATTCAAGTACAGCAGAAAATGCTATAATTTTAAAAATGTAAAAAAAAGTTTTATGATTGTGTCCCCCGTTTGCTACTCTCAGAATCTGTTGTCGACAGAGAAACCGACTGAAACGTCCCTATGAAATGTGCAATTAGTGCTTCAAACCAAACGCATGAATCGAGCATCAAATCATACAGATACTTGTTGGTGGTATGATCTCATTTCTGAAAAATCCACAGTCTTAGTCCCCGACACTGGTCCCTCAGAGATTTTTGCCAATTCTTTCTAACAATCTGGCTATTTCAAGAGAGAATACATTGTAGGTTTTGTTTGAAAAAAGAAGTAGTTTGAAATGAAATTGCAAGGAAGCCGTTTAAAACTCGCAGTATTCCTACGGAGTCTCAAAAATTTTGAATAACTTTGAGAAGTTCTCCGATCAATCTTAACTTACAGTAATCCGCCAATATGAAGTCAAGCGGAATGCGATCTATCTACGTACTATCTGCGCAAGGCCAGCGAAGTTGAACTGACCTAGACGTTCCCGAAACACAAGGAATTTTGATACATTTTATAGGAAAAAAAGGCAGTTAGAAGGAAACGACAAACTCGCAGTATTCCTACAGTCTCAAAAATTTTAAATCACTTTGAGAAGCTCTTATCAATCTCAACGTACAGTACTAGTATAAAATCAAACGGAATGCGGTCTTTCTCCGTGATATCTATACAAGGCCAGCGAAGTTAAGCTGACCTGAATGTTCCCAGTTCCCAGAATACAGAGAATGTCAATACATTTTATGTGGACTTCTTCAAAAACCATCAAACCATCGTCATTACAGGGATATGCATTACTCTTCTCTTGTCAATTCTCCTTATTTCCTTCCTCTCGGTCCCCTTTTCTTCGCAGGCGGAGCTTCCTTTCCAGACTTCTTGACTTCTTGACTTGGTTTCCGAGCAACATTCACCGATTCTAAATGACCATTCATAGAAAACCAACTCACACACTCTCGCTCACCTTTGCGCTGAGGCCTCTCCGTCGGATCCGTCGTCTTCTGCGGACTCTCTTCAGGTGTGAACTGCAGAAGCTGCTCCAGCTCCTCGGGGACCTGCACCAGTTGGCTGTGGAACGGCGAGCGGAAGATGTCGAATCCATCGCCATCCACTCTGTAGGTGAGCACGTTCTCGAAGAAGCACATTGGAAGGATGGGGATGCGTCCGTCGTTCTGCATCACTGGAACGGCCAGAGGGCGTACGGAAAGCGGTCGGTTGAAGAGATCGCCGATGCTGAGACGACGGAGTTCCTGGCGGAGTTCGGGGTCGCTTTCCGAAGCGGATTCTGTAGATTGTTCTCCCCTCGGCGAGTCGGACTCTTCGTCGATCGAGTCTCCGGACAGGGAGTCGACTCGTTCCCAGGACGCTGAAGCCAGGGAGGCAAGGACGTCGGCGTCGACGATCACTCCGGCGAAGTGGGCAACGGCTTCTTCTCCAGCTGGATTCAGACCTGCAATTAGAGATGGTTAGAGGCGATACGGTTAAGCAAAGAGGGAACTTTGAACACATTCTAATTAACCGCAGATTCAACAAACACCTAATACGATTTTTAAGCAGGCAATAAGACCAAGCAAAGAATGAGTCGTTGTTGATTATGCAAAAATAAGAATTTCCATGTTTCACCATGACTTTTGCAAAAGCAAATAAGAGACTTCAAATCCTGTTCAAAAGTTCTGAGCATTTCAATCTCACAATTAGAAAAACACTCACTCATGATCTCCTCCTGGGAGTATCGAAGAACGCGCAATTGCTGTGGCTGCTGCCCAGGAGCGATGTGTCCACAGAAGTAGTCTCCAGCGGCTCCGATGAAGTGGTTGCATCCGCACGGCAGAAGGCTTCTTTGTTCTTCTTCCGCGTTCTCGGCTCCGTTTGCGATGTGTGCAGCGGCTGCCATGATTCTAAGGACGACTCGGCAACTGACCGGAGTCACTCCAGGTGAGCTTATAAGTGAGGACTGTCACTATCTGACTGCCTTTGCAGCCAGTCTGTCTGCACCGGAGTCTAAACACCAGAGACCACTCTTGCACTTTCCTGTCTCAATTCCAGACTCTGTGGGTCGTAGAGCAATGTTTCGAACGCAATGGAAAAAATGTGAAAAGACTGTTCTCAGCATTTTAATTTTAATAACAAATAAATACAAAGAATGAAATTATAAAAATCGGAAATATGACTGTGCGCAAACGTGGGCCATGACCTCTCGTTTTCCGCTTTCAAGCATAGTGTTTCGTTGTTTCCATTCTACTCTCGATTTCATGCGGCCGACCGTCCTAGTCTTTCTACTTGCTACCTATTTGACTCTTTCTCTCTCCGTCTTCGCTATTCACAGCTCAACTGTCCATATGAGCACGGGACACAATCAATTGAAACAAATGTTAAAATTTTGTTTTACCAAACAGAATTTTGGTAAAATGGTAAAAAACAATAAGATAAACTGTTACTGTCCAGAATCGTGTTGTGGCTGAACAAAGACCAAAGATAAAGAAGAACGTTGAAAAATTGTGAGTGTCCCCACCACATAAGAATTGTGTAGGTTAAAAACTTCTGAAAATTGACTTTCAGGAACAACCCAGGCTTTAATAGCAGAAAATTGAAGATTTGGTATCGCCCCAAGCATCAAGTTTCTATAACTTGTAGAAATAAAGGGAAAAATTTGCGGCGTGTACAACTATTGAAACTGCTTTACCTATGACTCTTAACGAATGCACGGCTTAACTGAACATATGAGCACGGGCTGAATTAAAAAATCGGTTCTACCGAGTAAAATTTTGGTAAAATGGTGAAAAATAGCGTGATAAATTTGTTGTTATTGTCCTGAATCAGGTGTGAATTGAACAAAGGCCAAAAATAAGAAACATATTCAGCAGTAAATAAAAAGCACAAAGTCAGGATGATTTGATCTATCGAAGAACGATATGTTTTGGCAAACATTGTGTTATATCTTCATTGTCCTTCAAAGCTTCCTAACCCAAAATATGCACCAATATGCACATGAATAAACTGTTTTGATTTTAACCACTAGGTGCTCCAGTGTTAAAAATTCATGTGTGATATGATTGTACAGAAACGTGGGCCGTGACTCCCGATTCCACTACGCCTCACCGCTACGCCTTGTTGACCTTCTCTCTCTCCGAAAAAAACGTTGGAAAAATGGTGGAAAATAACGAGATAAATGTGTTTATGCTATTTTTTTCTTGAATGCAGGGCACAAAAATTTAAACATCCAGAATCGGGTGAGAGTTAAATAAAGACAGAGATCATCTTTCAGAAAAATACAGGCTTTAGTTTGTATTACTCCAAGCACTAAATTCTTATAATTTGAAGACATAAACAAGTCCCTTGCTATGTAGCTCCTCCTACTAGAAAAAGTGTTAAAATTTTGGTAAAAAGGTGGAAAATAACGAGATAATTTCGTTGGTGCTCTTTACTTGGCGCTTTACGACTCTCTCCACTGTTAAAAATACCTCCCCAGTCATGCTTAAGCCGTTTGCTGATTAAAAAAACGATAGCACTACATGGAGCGCTTGGGCTTTATCAGTGTGTTGCTGAGCGAGCGAGAGTAAAGTTTCCGAGATGGACGTGGTTTGATCGCCGATATCGCCAAACAGCGCGTTTTCTAATCAAAACTCTCATAACGGGCCAATAGATAAAAAGGAGGTGAAGTGGATAGGACCAGATCACTGAATATCAACGTTCTTTCACTTTTTGGTTTCAATTGCCCCAAATAGACGGTCTTATCATTCGACTATCCCTTCCTAAGACAAACGAGTTTCAGATTGACAGTACTGCATGGTGGAGAAGATGTGAAAGATCTCAAGTATGCCCGGCCTACATAAGAAAAAACATAACGATTGTGGAGCTCTGCGAACCTCCTAAAGTCAACCAAAAATGTGCTCAAGTCCACTTATTGAATCCATAGGGTTGTGCGGTCACTGATCTAATGAAGATGTTCTGCTCCAACAATACGCTTACGTTCGTCTACAAGTTCTAATGTTTTCAATTTGGCCCTTCCGATCCTCTGGATTTTTCGTCTTCATACATACCTGACGTTTGAACGTGATTTGAACGATTTCATCCTGCCCCAAAAATTTGACTTATCTTGTACATTCAAGTCCGACCGAATCAGTAAGATAAAAACTGAGACCTCTAGGGTGGACTACAACTCATATGGTTACAAAAGCCTTCCTATCAAAATACCCATTTTCCACCCACTGACCATTGCATCCATCTTCTTGCACAACGGGACTTTTCAAAAGAAAAAAATCCTTATCAGCGATAGCCATGCACTTGGACCATAGAGCATGCACCCCTACGTTTCTTCTCCTTCTCCTCCTTCTTCACAAGAAGCCGCATAACCAGTGCAAAAAAGGAAACTCGTCGCCCCCGTTTCATCGAAACGCGCTTCGTTTCTTCGCGTACTCTAGCTCGCCTCGTTCACCAGTAGTGCCGCACGGTTTCCGCACTTATCACCGGCGTGCAGCGCGGCACGCATTGTCCCGCCGCGCCTTATCAGCGCCTCGGACCACTCGCTATCCACTCCCCTCCGGCTCCTTCTTCATCTTCCGCTCGGTAAACAAGCGCTCGTTCATTGTTTCTCGCGATGCTCGGGGCGACGGTGCTCCTTGTCGCGGCCTTCGGGCTCCTGGCTCCAACCTGTGCCTCTCCTCGCAACAACTCTGTCCGGCTCACCGCCGGAGTGCCTATGAGGCACCGTCTGATGGCAGCCGGCAAGTATCCCGAGTACCTGAGCCTCAAGGAGAAGCTGCGCGTATTCAGCGCTGACGCTGTTAAGAACAAGTACTCCCAGCCGGTGGATGACCTCGAGGATATGATCTACTACGCTGAGGTATCCATTAATCATATCCATTCATGTACATCCGTTTCAGGTGCACGTTGGCACTCCTGGCCAGAAGTTCATGGTCGTGCTGGATACCGGAAGCGCCAACCTCTGGATCCCCGACTCCACGTAAGTTACTGTCCCTAGAAGCTATGTAAATCCAGCGACCTGAAGTTAAAAAAGGTAGAATTACTGCAAAGAGCTACTGTAGAATTAAAAAAAGTGGAATAGAGGGGTAACGTGAGTACTTCAGTCCTTAGCACCTCTCTAAGTTAAACAGCTTGAACTGCCCGTTTTAAATAAAAATTGACACGGAAGTTTGCAAAAATAAAAGAAGCGTGTAGAACAGTAGGTAAAAGGAAAAAGAAGGTAGAGAGCTAGTGTAGAATTAGAAAAAAAGGGATACAAAAACGAAGGGATACAAAAATAAAAGAAACATGTTGAACAAATTTCAATTTTATTTACGATATCACAATTAATTACAGTGAGTTGCACCCCAAAGATCTATGCACTTCTTCGGCCCTTGCTCGTTGCTGCCATCTTTGGGTTCTAACCGTTTTGTGAAATAGTCGCACCACCTGATACTTTTCGCGCACAGCTCACCGTCTCTCCTTCAGATGCGCGCCCCAGCAACTCCAGGCTCCTGCCGACTGTCCCTCCTTCTGCTCGGCGCTTGAGGGAGAAGCTTGCGCCCAGTTCTGTGAGCGTGAATGCTGCAAGCACAGCGAGCACAAGCTGCACCTGCACCTGGCCAGCCTCCTGGTCAAGGACGGCGGCGACGACCCGCAGCCCGAGCCGACGGACGCGTGCAAGAAGAAGAACAAGTTCGAGAGCGGAAAGTCCGTCAGCTACTTGCCCGACGGACGTCCTTTCAAGATCGCCTACGGTACCGGCAGTGCCAAGGGCTTCTTCGGAAAAGACGTCGTCTGCTTCCACCCTACGAGCCTGTGCATCCCGGACCAGACCTTTGGCCAGGCTACCTCCTTGGCTCCCTTCTTCGCCGACCAGCCCATCGACGGAATCCTTGGTCTTGGCTTCACGGCAATCGCCGTCGGAAAAGTGACTCCTCCGTTCATCAAGGCTGTCGAGGAGAAGCTCGTGGAGGAGCCCGTCTTCACGGTGTACATGGCGCGTAGCGGACTCCGCCATGTCGAGCAGGGCGGCTGGTTCACCTACGGAGGTCTTGATGCTGAGCATTGTGGGGATGTCATCGCTTACGAGCCACTCAGCTCCGCAACCTTCTGGCAGTTCAACTTGCTAGGCCTTAAAGCAGGAGACTACAAGCTGGCCGAGAAGTCTCAGGTATGCTTCTTTCGATACTAGTTTTGATTTTCCTTTTTTTTCTTTCGTCTTGAATGTAAAGTTGGCCAATCAAAAATACTGACAACGTTAGCTTGACGATGGAAAAAATACTGTAGAATGGAAAACTCCGGCAGGACTCAGGGGGAAAGCTTTCCTGGCTGAAAGTGCTTGGAACGCATAGGAACAGTCGCCCACGGAGAACGCCGCGAATTTTAATTCTGTCAATCAAGAGAGCACTGCAAAAATAAGGAAATATTTGACTATATAAGTTTTGAAAACGCTAGATATATTTGGCGACCTTAAATGAGAAACTAACAACATTCAGTGCAGCTAGAGCTCCTCCAGGTCCTGCTCAAAAATAATAAATTTCCCTTTATCAGGCCATCTCCGACACTGGTACCTCCCTCATCGCCGGTCCCGAAGCGATCGTCGAGAAGATCGCCGCCGCCGTCGGCGCCACCTACAACAAGGAGTACCAGAGCTACGTGATCGACTGCGCGAACCAGGGCCCCGACGTCATCTTCACCATCGGCGAGCACGACTACCACGTGAAGAGCGAACACTACACGGTGCAGGTGGCCAAGGACATCTGCGAGTTTGGAGTGTTCGCCTTCGGCGGCGGCGGCTACGGCCCGCAGTGGATCCTTGGAGACCCCTTCCTCCGCGCCTACTGCAACATCCACGACGTCACGCAGAAGCGTATTGGCTTCGCGAAGCCGCTCAAGAACTAGAAGTAGCTCAGGGTTTGTCTCCACTATTGTTATCTCATATCTGTTGAACTGGCTTGTGGTTCCAATTAAAGACGTGTGATGTTCTGTGACCAAACCAACGTAGATGCGCCAATACAAACATAACGGTGAAATGTCCATTTTTAAAATGCATTGATACTAATTTAAGCGTATGGTGGACATCTGATACAAGAGTTTGCGTTGCAAAAATTCGAATAAAAACACTGCAAGGAACGTGTAAAGTAAAACGTATAAAATATGGCGATATTTCTTCAATATAGACAATTATAAATGCAGTCGAATTTCTGGGCTAAAATATTTTTTTTACAAATAACATGCAACTTGATGGGGAGTCACTTCTGCTTACATGTTAATCACAGCGAGCTCAAAAATGGAGCTTCCTTGCACACATTTTCATGCATTTTTTGCAGAGCACTGGATTGACTTAATCACTTGACTGGTGTATCTCTCCTCGCGTGAGTCGTTACCATGGAACGGCCAAAAAATACTTTATACATACTGTACAAAAAATTGTTTTGAATAGATGTTGTGAGTTTTAGACGATTTCGATAAATTCCTGAAAAGTAGTATCCGTTTGCTCGCGTTACAGAACTTATGCCGCACCCTGTATAACGTCAAGAAATAAATGTAATGAATAAGTGTGTTTTTGCAGAGGAGGGGATTGACTTAATCACCTGACTGGTGTATCTCCCCGTCGCATGCGTTGTGACCATGGAACGGTTGACAAGAATGAGTGGGAGACAGATCACCCGATGACTGTGTCCCGAGCGTCACCTCATCCTCTCTCTACAGGGGGCACCTTCGTCCGACGTTCCCCTTTTTTTGTTATCAAGCGATCGAAACAAAAAGAAATCCATTTTACAATTTTAGAAGCTATGGTAATCAATTTAAAATGTTAATCTTTTGTAAAAAGAAGAGAAACTAAACATGTCAACAGAGCAGCTTTATATAAACCTTACCTAAATGACAGAGACAGTTGAAGAGGCACAAACTGTTATCGTGAGCCGACCTTCTCCTCAAAAAAGTCACTCAAAAAATAGCAAACATGAAATGAAGAGAGAATCGCAAAAATAAATAAAAGCTAATAAAATGTAAGAAAGCGGTCAGGTAGTTAAATATTCTACAGCTTTGTTAAAGGTGAGACAACTTGCAAAAATAATGTTGAAAAATCAACACCAACGACTCACTTGAACCACTGATGAAATTGGTCCTTCGGAATTAGACCTACTTGATCCATATGCATTCTGAACCCCTGACCCTGCTCAGCCTTCCCAAAACGGACCCCTTTTCTTCCGTTGTTTTCATTCGCCTATCGGAGGACGACGCATCGATTGATTTCGACTCTCTCCTCTCGCTTACGCCAAAGAGGGTCCGTGCCAAGCGCGACGCCTTCTCCAAAACGGTGAGCAACACGGGGCGTTATCCGCGCCTTCAGCCCCGTTGAGTCACATGTCGACACGCTCAGTGATCGGCTGTTTGCCCGGGGTCGTCGTGTACGTTGGCCGTTTGTTTTCCACTGGAACGAAGAATGCGGCGGCGTTGTGGGCAGCTCCTCCATCTCCTTCCCGCCGAAATGCTTCTGCACATATTCGAACAGCTTTGTCCTGAGGAGCAGCGCCAGGCTAGGCTCGTCTGCAAGCAATGGGATCGTCTGATGACCACCTACTTGCGACCGGTGACCATTCGGGTTTCTATTGCCGTTCGGCGCAACGGAGAGGTCTCCATGGTAGCCATGGATCGCGACGTGCGGAAGGAGGATCTCCAGAAGTTGCCAAGGTAAGGGCACATTTTGAAGACACAAAAAATACAAATTTCCAAAAGGAAACCAAATATATTAAAAACTGAATTGTGATCTTGATCGATGTTGAGAGAAATTTAAACATAAATCGGTCAGATTTTTCGCAAATTAGAATTTTTTGCTTCTCTGTCTCCGTGATGCTGTTCACTAATCCATTCATATGTCATAAATTTCTGAATGAAAACATCATTTCTAATGCTGCAGCTAAGAGGCAATTTGTGATGAAGAAGGGTACGCATGAGCTGTTGGCTAGCAAAAATTTTTGTAGAAAAATGTTTTTTTATTTAAATTTTGGAAAAAGACCGAAAGAATTGTGAATTTACATTTGAAAGATTTCGAAAGAATTACAAAAATTAAAATTCTATAAATTGAAAATCATTAAAAAAATCACACTATCATAATAAGCGCATTGAAAACTCGAAAATAGGCAACTTAAATTTTCTCACGGGACGTAATGTTTTACTTTAAATATGCGTTTATTAATTACGGCAGTGTTCTAGGTATGTCGAGGTCAGTTATATTCGGTTTGTGGGACTCTGTGACACCGAACACTCGATCTCCTTTGTCCGCAGCGTCGTAGACCTAGACATCTGCAAGAACCTTCAAAGTTTCACTGTCATTCATCCGCCAACTAGAGTAAGCGACCTCTTTTGAGAACTTTGAAGAGCAGTTGATGCAGATGTTCGACCTACTTGACCACCCGGTCATCCGCAGATTGGCTTCGTTCACCGTGAAGAAGGACCAGATAACGGAGTCTATGATCGCAAAGCTGGAAGACTTTGCTACACCGAAAGCAAACCTCAGGGTAGGTAACCGGTTTAGCAAAGGCGAGACTTGCATATTACAAGAAGGCAGCAACACAATATAAGGAGTTATGTTATTTCTAAACAAACAGTTTTATACACTAGGATGCCGCCGGGAAGAGAAAAAAAGCTTTGTGAGAGATACGTTAATAAGAAAATACAGGCAAAAATGAGCACCACATTTTTTTGTCGTCCAATAAGATATATTCGGCAAAGAAGATGAAGCATCCGACGCAACAGAAAGTCTTCTTACCTTTTCTCAAGGCCGCAAAGATACTTGCAAAAATAGCAGGCCAAAAATTAACGAAAGAAAAATTCAAGGAACATTCAAAACCTCTGCAAAAAATAATTCATTCATGTCCGATACGACAACGCTCTTTGTTGATCAGAAAATTTATCGGCATAAAGGTCGTCTAAGCAGTTATAATCAAAAGAGAAAAGTCACCTATCCGATGCCGCAGAAATTTTGCTATTTTTAAAATTAAACGAAGGATATACAGTACATTTTTCTGTATGCATAAAATGATCTGAAAACTGATGTTTGGCAAAAACATATAATTTATGCCACACATGTTTGCAGCTTGACCTGCCAATTTCCTAACAGTATTTCAGTACCGGAAGCAATACAAAACAAGGACATAAGTATGGCCCTTTGAAAAAGTGAATTTTATAATTTGTTTAATAATATACGCCAAGATATAATATTGAAATGAAAATTTAAAACGCCTGCAAAAATCGAGATTACCTTCCGTGTTCCCTTTACTACCGTTTAAGTTCCAATTTTCGAGAGGTAAAAAATCAGAATTTTTTTGTGTCCAATCGGTAACTCTGCGAAAATAAGTAGTTGGTGGTTGAGTAGCCGATCCTGAAAACAAATTTAAAAAGCGATAGAAATAGTTATTAAGAACCCCATATACATCCCCTTTCATCCACGTTTTCAGTCGCTCACTTTAACGGGATTTCTTGCCGAGCATTTCGATAGAATCTTCGCCGTCATCGCGCGAACCACGTCCATCTCGTTCTTCCGACTCGAAGCTACTTGGTTCACATGCTTCACGTCGGCTCAACTCATCTGGTTTCTCAGAGTAAGTGAGGAATCCTTAACTCAGTGAATTACTACAATTATCCTAATCTTTGAACGATTTTTGCGCATTAAAACGACTGTATTTTTGCATATAAACTAAAAAATACACCATACATAAACTGTTATTCCTTAATCACAAAAATATTCTACACATTCTATTCCACAAAACCGAAAGCCCTCATTTCAGCAACTGAACAGAAACCCGCGTCCCTTGCAAGGTCAATTCGACAACTACATGAACGACGTGGACTTCGAAGTCGTCACCCAAAACTTCAGGATGGCCAGCTGCGAGGGTCGCTACGTCTACTTGATCTCCTCCCAATCGAGCAAGGAGCCCGACTTTATCGTCACCTTCTTTGGCAAGAAGCGCATGAGCATCTCACACATTGAACGTTCCGCCGACTTCAAGGAGTACTTTGTCGAGCGTTTCGTCCGCGACGAACTCATCTACCAGCGGCCCTACGTTGGCAAAAGGATCATGTTGCACACCTGTGACATGCTGAGGGAGGACGGCTTTCTGAAGGTGCATGTCGCCATGGACTGTTCGATGCCCGGTTGGGCCAAGTACCATACAAACAAAAATGGTGTGGACTTCAAAGAGGTGGAAATGTAAGCAGACGATATGGGGCAATCATGGGCTTTGCTCGGATGTTTGGAGATTTAAGCAGTACGCAAAAATCTGAAAAAGAAAAAGATAATTTGTAAGTGATGAACAAATGGAGCGGTTGTCAGCCCTAGTCCGTGCTATATTCAAAATCATAAACATGACAAGGAATGAAAAACATTGTAAGAAGACCACTTACAATTCCAAAAATTAGTAATATTCAATCCAGGAAATCCATTACAAGATTCATTAAGAATTCTCTTTTGGACGGCCGGTGTATTATTGACGATGAGCCGGAAAAATTTGCGGAAAATCGTCGCATAAAAACACGTTATCGAGATTAATTTCCACTAGCCCGTTTGCTTTTACTGTGATTAAAAATAATAAGTAAAAATGCAAAAAAAAAGTTTTAAAAAGCATGGAAGATCAAGGTCGCTGTACTACTTCTTATAACCAAACTAATTTTATTATTACTTAATGTTGATTAAATAAATTATGAGAGTATTGGACATTGTTTAAGACAAAATTCAAAAATATAATTTTAATTTAATTGTCGCCTAACAATAATAAACATCCAAAATTTTCCAACAGGATCCACAATTCGAATTGACCTGTTAAAATAAAGACTCCTGCATCTTGGCACTAGTCCGTGCTATATTCAAAATTGGAAGCATGACAAGGAATGAAAAACATTGCAAGGGACTCAAGTAGAATTCCAAAAAATGACAAATATTCAATCCAGGAAATCCATGACAGGGTTCATCGAAAATTCTCGGAACAGCTCAACAAGGATTTAACTTTAACAAGGATGATTAGACTTATAGAGGAATAAAAATATATAGCTCATGGATACAAAAATGTAAAGAAAACGGAAGAGTTAAGACAAGCCCAAAAATAACATGTTGCGATTTAAATATCATCTAAAAATGGCATCAGACAGCATAATAAAAAAAGAATAGGAACGAGATTTATTTGTTAAAGGAATTTGATATTTATTTACAAAAATCGAATGTTAGGATAACCAAAAAAATTAAGAAAACGCTTCTCTTATCTACTCTTATCCATACCTCTAAACCCTAACCCTATCACTTTAGGAAGGTTAGTCAGCAAATGACAGAGTTATTCCAACACAACATCTCTATCTTCCTGGAACCTCTCTGGAGAACAGCTTCCTCCGCGCTCTCTCAACCGCTAGAGAAGCTCTGGGGGCTCCTGTGCCCCAGTCCTCCTAAAGTGCACGTCGATTGGGAATTTTACCCCGTCGGGACTCACGATCTCCACTGTTCTTCCTCATTACCAAGACGTCGGAACGTCTTGCGGAGGACGCTCCGCCGCCTCCGGAACAAACTGCGCTCCAGCTAGGTGTCCACTTGCCTACTTCCTGGTTCTCATCGGCCTCATTTCAGGGATCGCGTGTCTTCGTCACGCAACCATAGATCTCACTCACGCGTTAAAGCCACATTCACTTATTTAGCGGCGTCCAGAGGCGCCAACTGATCGATAGCGCGCAGTCGTCCGCCGCCTCCTTGCGCGGCGTGATGAAGTTGAAGTTCCATCTAAGGAAACGCCAGGATTCGCGAACATTCGGAGCGTTGTTCGACCATCTGCCCATCGTGGTGAAGGTGCTAGTATTCGAGAAGCTCCCACTCGCCGACCTCCGGACATGCCGCCTCGTGTGCTCCCGCTGGAACGACGTCATCTATGGATGCATGCGCCCGTTGCGGATTCGTTTGACGATAAAGTAGGTTGTGGGATCTGGCTAGAGCCACTATTTTTGGATAAAAAATTTTTTATGCCGTGTACAACAGAGATTTGATCAATAGTTCTCAATAGATCAATCAGTAACATTGCTTGTTACAGCATATGGTCAAGTCTTTCCGATCCGAGGTACCCGGAACATTTAGCTGGTAGCCCACCTCTGGTTCCCATTACATAATTCGGAACATGATATAGACCTATCTACAGAATCAAACTACTAAATAAAGGAGAAAGGCCAGACAGTGTGTGTGCGTCCGTATCCAGACAGACCGAATGTACGAACTTTCCGAAAACTGTGTGTGTGGTCCGTATGCAGCGGTAAGCGAGCTCGCGCGCGGTATCGCGAAAACTGAGCGCGGAGGAAAACTGCGCGCGGTGGAAAACTGAGCGCGGGGAAAACTGAGCGCGGAGAAAACTGCGCGCAGGGAAAACTGCGCGTAGTGGAAAACTGCGCGCGGAGAAAACTTCGCGTGCTTAGAAAACTGCGCGCAGAGAAAACTGCGCGTGCTTGGAAGACTGAGCTTAGGCTTAGGCTTTCTGCCATTCCTGATGCTCAGCTTCTTAAGGTTGGGTTCGGCATTGCGAGCAGAGTAACTTCTACGCCCAGCTTAGGCTTTC
>JADLIF010002065.1:0-50084 GCA_016648015.1 Steinernema khuongi | reverse complement strand
TCGATAAACGCATCCCCTGTTTGTGTGTGAATGGACTGGGTAGGGATGCGCTGTGGACATCTGGCTGCTTAGAAGCGCAGCCGAAATGTGCTTTTCCGAGTAGAGCCCGCAGGGCTCGCAACGGAAACACTGATTTCATTTTTTGTTCCAGTTAAACGCAACTCTGAAGCTTGGACCTTTTCCTCTTTTCAAGGAAGTCCTCATGTAATTCTTAATGGAATGAACTTACTTCATTATCAGCTCGTTGACGGTTTGGGCGTCCACGAGCTGTCTCCGGAGTGTGAGGTCCTTCTGTGCCTCCTGGACGGCCTTGCTGACTTCGCTCATCTCGGAGACGAGCTGCTTGAGGGGCACGTCCACTCGCTGGAAAAGTTCCCCAAAGGCGCCGGCCAGGTCCACGATCAGTTGGTACTTGGAGAGAGCGGAGTTGGTCGAAGGCAGGTCGGTCCTTCGCTTGGCGTACCCGCTGGAAGAAGTTCGGGGAGAGACGGTCCCACTTGAGCTCTTTGGCGACTCTTCGAGGTCTTTTGCAGAGACCAGATTCGAGTTGAGCAGGAGGGAGGACCAGCCAAGGATGGACTCCAGGGATCGAGAGAACTCGGCACGACAGTTGAAGGTGGAGAAGTCGGCGGAGCACTGGATCTTGTCGAACTCCATCGACGAGAGCGCTTGAAGTCGCCTTGAGAGCTCTCCGTACCAGTGGAGGAAATCGATTTTCGACGCCGAGGAGCAGAAAATGGAGCAGCAGAGGAGATACAGTTTAATAGGGACCTTAAAGGATACTGTAAACACTTGTCACTTCTAGTTCAAAGAACCTGAGCAATCAAAAGCGAATTGAGGTCAGCGGTCAGCATCTTCTCCCGAGTCTTCTGTTCCTTTTCGACCTTTGCGATCAGCTGTGTTTGCACGGACACTAGCTTGTCGATTAGTTCTTGGCAAGTCGATTGGATTCTGAAAGGGAGAATTATGCCACGTTTGACGCCTATGACTAACTCTTCAACTAATTTCTGGCTGTTGGTTCCGATTTCTCTCATGAATCTCCGCCGAACCTCGATGTGTTCTCTGAGGTCATCCTGGACCGATCGAAGCTTCAGAGCGGACTTCTCGAGTTTCTCGCAGTTCATCTTGTGCGCGCTGTCGATGTTCACGAGGTTGTGCCTATAAAAAAACAGTGATATTATCCAGGCCTATGAACTCAAGAAGCTTACCGAGAATCGAGTGCTACTGAATTGAAACACTCGATGCACACGAGCATGCGCGAATCGAGCGAATACAGTATGAAAGGCTCGTTGTGTTTTGCGCAGATCATCTTCCCTCTGACGCGGCCTCGTTCTTCCAAGAGGACGATCCGGTGCGAAATGAACATCTTCGCCTAACCAAGCATTATGTAAACGTTTTCTTCTTGACACTCAATCACCTGATGCGTGTTCAGCTTACATAGGGTACATAGGGGCTGCTGACAGGTCTCGCAGAAGTGCATCGGCTGAGACACTTTGTCACAGTTGGCGCAGACGTCGGCAGTCTCGTGGGAAGAGTCGATCAGGAAGGACAGAATGCTGTCGGGTTTTAGTTCGGCTTGTGGACAGTCGATGGGCGCCTTGCAGAGTGGACAATCGGAGGTCACACACCTCCGGCAGAAGCTGTGGTGACAGGTGAGCCTCACCGGTTCCTCCATCTCTCGCTTGCATACTAGGCAGTCCAGGGGATTCTCAGAATCCCACTCTTTTGTTGGGGAGGTGTCCATCCTCTCTTCGTACTTCTTCTCTGTTCTTACATGACCTACACATGGATATACCTATTTACACTCCGTGCAGGACTACAATCCATGTAAAGTTTCAGTATATAACTGCGGATTCCATACTGCATTCGAAGATATTCGCTTTATGGCTAACACTTAAGATACAAATAAGTTACCCCGCAAAAAATAAATAAACAGTAACATTAAACAAAACTCCAAAACAGGAACAGCAGTGGAGATAGTCACTACACAAAGTTGAAGATTTCCCCGTATTAGTTAATCAATAAGTTTCTTCGTTTTGAAGTAACGACGGAGGTAGAGCACCTGCCAGGTGGCAAGGCCCAGAAGGCACAGCATGGAGAAGATTGAAAGGTACAAGACGCGGCTATTCGTGGACTCTGAAACACCCCAGAATTAACAAAAGTAGTTGTGCAATGATAGTTACCGTTCGTGTTTCGCATTTCTTCCTCGCGCTTGCGCATGTAGGCGAAGTCCTGCACGATAGAGTCGGACAGATCCTCCAAACGACGGAGCTCAATTTCGAGGGGCTTCAGCTTTTCGGCCTTGGCGATGTCTTCGTAATTCTTAGCTTCAACGCCGTGCTTGAGGATCAGCGAAATTTCGCGATCGGCTCCGTGTTGACCAGCAGGGATGTGCGAGGAGATGCAAATTTCAAAAATATCATACTCGTCGGCCGTGAAGGCAAATTTTCCCTTGAAATCGGGGAAATGCTCGCGCTTATACAGAGTGTGGCCTCGTGTATCGGTTACCTGAAACAATCCGGTAAAGTGTGAAGACAACAACAATAAAATGGAAAGCTCAAAAGTTTCAAAAACATACATGAACGCTGGAGGTGTATCCCATGCCCTCGGAGATTTCGTATTCTCCAGTCATGACGACATTCTTGTGTATTTCCTCCTTCAGGCATTTCTTGCCATTGGCAGGAACGTGGAAGCGGAGGGCCGAGGAGACGCCAACCAGCAGAAGGAGGATCTGTAGTCCACGCAGAATGGACATCCTGACAGAACCTGGAAAAGGATATTACAAGTACAGGAAGTATAAGATAAAAGGCGAGTAACACGAGAAATTCAAAAAGCTTCCTCCGATGTGTAACGTGGAGAACGGGGCAGCAACGTGGACCATGATGAGAGCGACACCTATAGAGACACGTCACGATAAAACAGACTGACGGTTCATTCTGCAGTCTACAACGGCTGCACAGTCTACTGCAGCTGAGACTAGTACATCGCCAAGCAGACACGCGTCTCCTTCCATGTCTAGATCAGAAGGACGAGACGGCCTTCCAAAAGAAAAGCCAAATCAACGATTGACGCGCATTGTATCACAACTCACGTGCTTCGTTGTGGGAACCCAGTATGGCAGCAGGACGTCTCACGTCTGCTGTCTGCGTCGGGTAAGTTCTGATTCGTTGAATCTACACACTCGAAGTCTCACTTTGGAATTTTATCACCTTTTTCCTCGACTTTATCGGATCTCTGATCAAGTCACAAAACAATCAATAAAGGGTAGAAGGAATCAACCATCTCGGATGTCCACACATATGTCTCTGGGAGTGTCTTCCCCTCAATAGTATGAATAGATTTTATCCTTAATTTTATGCATAGTTTATATATATTCAAGTCTGCTACAACATTGTTATTGCTGCTATATAAACAAACGACCACTCAGACATGGGAATTAAGTGACAGACCATCCTAGACGTTGCGGATAATTTGGAGGAATGAGCCGAAGAGGGATACAGAACAGGCGCCATATATCGAACAATGTCATGTTGTCAAATTGGCAATTAGAGCACATAAATTTACATATCACAATTACAGGATCCTTATAGCGCATCTATCAAAGCATCTAATCAAAGAATTTTCTGTTGGGGTTGGCTCCGAACAGGGCGGTGCGCATCTGGGGGATGATCTGTCCGGCGATCAGGTCGAGGCGGGACTCAAGTGTGGACGAGACCGAAATCTTGCCAGCCATCGCGGATACGGTCACTCCTCCGGCGCTGTCGGCGGGGAGGTAGTGCTCCTTATCGACATGGACCTTGCACTTGTCCCCCCACACCTTGGTCAGCTCCTCAAGGCACTCGGGAAGAAGGTCGTTGACGAGGGCCTCGTCCTTCTGGCGGCAGCGGAGCACGACCTCCTTCTCGAGAAGTTGGAAGAGAGCCTAAATGGTGATCGTAAGACAGCGCCAGTCAGTAAGGAGCCTACCTGCATGATCAGACCCTTGAGGATGGAGGGGTAACGCTGGGCGTCAGCGGAAATGCGGGAGAGGTTGGCGCGGGCCTCCTCCAGCACGTTGGTCAAGTGGTCCTCGCGGGCCTTCAGGCACTTCAGACGCCCCTGGTTGAGCATGTTGGAGCTCTGGATCTTGCGCTGCAGCTCGACCTGCTTCTCCTTTTTCTCGTAGTACTCGAGAATCTTGGTGCGCTGCTGCTGGACCAGGCGTCCCTTCTCGATGTTGAACTCTTCCTCGGCCTTGGCGTCGATCTCCTCGGCCTTCTCGTTAGCCTCCTGCTCAATGAAGGCCATCATGTGGCTGAGCTGCTTCTGGACGTCATTGTCGGAGATTCCCATGGTGATGGAGGTTTCGGTTAGCTGAAATGCGATTGGAGCATGAGTCAAGGATCATCGATGGAATCGCGGCTCGGGGGTGATCTGCGAAGCACGAGTGTCTGTGAAAGTTGGCCTCTCCAACCGGAAGGCGTCGGATAACATGTGAAGGCACGTCCAAAGCTAGCGGAAAACGACTCATGTGGCGGGGCTACTTGCGCTGCAATCTCCTCGCACTAACGATCGCCGTACGACCGAAATTGACTAAAGAGGAACCGAAGATCAATACTATTCGCGACGGGACCTGTGGTAAGGTTCGCACGAGAGGCCGGGGCTTCGAAGGAAGGGGAGGGCTGGGAGGAGAGGAGTTGTGCCCTGGGGCTTTGGGAGATGTCGGCGCTGGATGTGCCTGTGGAGGACCACGTCTGGGTATAAATGTAAACGCTTCGCATGTGATCGCGGAGACCGAGGCCAATGATCGTTTCTCGCGAGCGCTTTCGATCTCTCGTGCTCTCTCCAGTCTTTTGCGTCGTCGCGGGGTGCGTCGCTCGCGGTGATGGCATCCCGATAGGCTGCGTGTGCGACCGCTTGCGCTAGCGGGAACTGGGAATGCACACTGGAACCTAAGGAGTACAACGTTTGAAGATTGGAAGAGGGTCACGCTACGAGTAGGGCCGTTCTCTCCTGCCCCATCGCATAAGGTTGTCGTGTTGGGGTCTCTCGCTTCTTAAGGCTGCCTTATCTCACAGGGCTGCCTTGTTGCGCCAAAGTCGTGCCAAATGTCTCCTTTCGCAGGGTTGTCATGCAGAGCTGCATCATCTCGATGGACGTCCTTTTCAGGATCTTGAAGAAGAATCTTATAGGATCCCTTTGTAGGCTGTCTTCTACGGTCTTCTTTCATATGGCTGTCTAAGAACGTCTTGCAGATAGCCATGTCAATGATGTTCTTTCGTAGAATTGTCTCTTTCGTCTTTGTTGTATCGCCTCACACCTCCTTCCTGTCCTGCTCAGGTCTCTCTCAAGTTTCAAAGTTGTAGGGGCTGCTTCGTCCCCTCGTCTTCTAGGGCTTCTCTTGTACCTTTTTCCGATCCTCTACTCCGCTAACATCCCAGTCTCTTTCGAAGGCTACCTCCTTCGCCTTCTTGCCCTATTCAGGTCTCTCTCGTAGGAGATGTGTTTTGTTGCATGGTACCATTCCTAAAGGAGAAGACACGTTTCCATCATGAGAAGGAGGTCTATCTCTATGAAGACGTGGAATTCCGGGAGTATCGTAGTTCCATTCGGAGTACCGTAATCGCGTTTTTAATCTATAGATCCGGAGCCTTTCTTTTGTTACATATGACACATATGCATATGCCGAGGCCCTCTGATACGAAAGAGCCGATAACAGAAATGTATTCTTTGTCTTCGCCGCATGCTTTGTGCGTTGCGTTACACAACGGTTCCAGGAGGCGGGCTGCTTTTAAGGACATTGGTGGAGAACCGATCGTTCAGATAGGTGGCAGAGGACGCCGTTGTGCACCAGCACAACGTTTTGTCACATTAAGTGTTATGAGAAGTTGTTTGTGGAGTGCGCTATCACGCCATCTAGCGGTCCCTTATCTCGTGTTCAACTTTCTCTTCAGCCCAGCGCCATACGCGACTGTAAGCGATGTTGCTTTGCGCCAGTATAGGCCGCTTTTGTTGATTGGTCATCGTTCGGGCGTCGCATTCACGCGTGTTGAGTCAACATTTTGTTTCTTCCGTTCCTTCGTTCTTGTTATAAAGACTTGCGGTAGATCGAATAACGCCCTCTTTCTCTTTTCAGATCCTGTATGAGCGCTGCATAGGGATGGACAACCATCAAAACTCCCAATACTGGATGCCTGGCGCTGCTCCGGAGAATCAACCAGCGAACTTGTACTGGATTCAAGGAAACAATTTGATACCAAACGTTCCTGGCCCAAGCGGTTCTGCTCAAAGCAATCAACACGGAAACGGCTTATACTGGATGCAAGGAGCCAACCCAGTACCTGGTCCCAGCGGGCGCCCTCAAGTGCAATCAGCTACCGCCGCTCCAACCACCTATGGAGCCCAACCGTACCAAGCGCCTGTGCCTGCTCCAAGCGACAGTGCTGAAAAACCCAGAACGCAGCCGGTCATCGCTCCAACGGCCTATGACCGCCTTGTAAACGCAAGGATCGAACCAAAAACAAACAACGGAACGCAGAACAAGTGGGTCATCTTCACGTACTACGAGTACGATATGAGAGTAAGTCGCCAAGCAACTTTTTTTAGATTCAATGGACCATTTAGGTCGGAGACTTCGACGGAGACCAACAGCTACTGGTGATCGACGGCTTCTGCGATAGCTCGTCAGCCACTCGCTTCTGCCTCGGCGCCTTCGGAACGGTGAACAGGAAGGAAAAGGTCATCCAAGTAAGGCGGCAGATCGGCTGCGGATGCCACATCCAGAGATTCCGCAATGAAGTAACAGTGACGAACAGAAGTGAGGCCTCCATCTTCGTGTCGTGCCCAATGCAGATGGAGGCTCATGGCTACCCTGCAGATACAGTGAAGAAGCTCAAGAAAGGTAAATAATCTGTCGGTTTCGGTCCGAGTAACCCCACCATTATAGGAGAAGCGCTGATGATTTTCGACAAGGCCAGCTTCGAGAAGACCATGCGGAAGTGCCTAGAAGCTGGCGAAAAACGAGAATTCTACGAGTTCGAGAATATGGCCAGAGTTCGGATTGCCTTCGGCAAAGGATTCGGAGAAGGATTCAACCGGAAGACCGTCACCGAAACTCCGTGTTGGGTCGAGGTCCGCTTCATCGACATCATGCGCGACATCGACAAGGAGCTGATGAAGCTGTTCCAGGCAGAAGAGTCTGATGAGAGCGTCTCAAGTCGATCGTAGTCAGCTGGCTGCGGTCGCCCAACGAAGATCTCATTTTGATCACGTTTGTACATTTTTAAAAAGTTTATATTGTATGTACAGTTCAGCCGATAAAGTATATGTTTAAGCAATAGGATGTTCTGGTGATGCAGCTGTGCCGCAGCAGCAGTATTTTTGGGTTCCACTTGTGACTTTAGAAGAAGAACGAAAAATTAAAACTATAACGGTCTAAAGTTTCCAGATAGCAGCTAGGGGGCGCAAGAAGAGGGTTAGGGAGAAGACCGTCTCGTCTGTCTGATCAGACGAGACAAGACATCTTAGCAGAACGAGACCAGTGTCGACAAAAAAACTTCTACTTCGCACTACATTCCTAGAAAGTTCCTAGAACAGTCCTCTCTTCAACGCCTCCAATATTCGTGCTACTTACATTGCATTTATGAACATAATCACTTACTAGATCACATTGGTATATGTTCAGTTATTACGCTTCTTCAGCATGTCGAAGCGCTTCGCCAAATCATCGAAGTCCAGATCGTCTCCAGGTGGCTGGTTTCCTTCTTTCGGCTCGGCTGGACCGACGTTGTCGAACTCATCGGGGAACGTAGTGGGCGGTTCAGGTAGAGAAGGTAACTCTGAAAAGATTCGTTTACTACTTCTTTCCTAACGCCTCCTTACCAAAAGGAACAACTTTCGGGGGGAGCGAAGCAGGGGGAGCGGAAGGAACTCCTGGTTGCGGGTTGGGCGCGATCGGGTGCTTCACTTCTGCGTCGGATAGCTGAAAAAGTAGAATAGCACTTAAGGATGATAAGGAATCCACCTACATTTTGGCTCAAACGAGGGTAATTAAACGGCTGTTGGTTCTGGCGAATGCTGGGGATTTGTGGCAGCGCGATTGAACCAGACCCGTTGCCAGACCCGTCGAAGTTGCTGCCAGCATGGAAATGTCCACCGCCTCCGTTGAAGTTGCCAGGAGGGGGTGGAGGAGGACCGGGCGGGCCTGGGTAGAAGTTCGGAGGGCCCGGAGGAGGTGGGAAGTTCGATGGGTTGTTGTCGTTCTTGTCGTTAGGCGGCATCCATCCGATGTCCTGATTGGGCTGGGGTTGGTTTCCCTGGTTCCGGAAATCTATGAGCATCTGCTCCGCCATGGCTACTTCGTCGTCGCGCATGACGTCCGGATCGGGAGAGAAGGGGATGCCAGCGCTCTTTGCAATCTCAATGAGATACCTGAAAAGTACTTCCGTGGATTAAGCCCTCATACTTTCATTATACCTTTCAACTAGGATTTTAGACGGCGCACTGACGCTGAGCTTCGCAATCAGCTTTGGGCTGACCTTCGCGGGGTACTCCAACTGATTCGCCCTGGCCGCTTCGGCAAACGGCTTACCATACTTTAGCGTCAGTTGGTCACTGATGATCTGAAGATGCAATGGATATGGGCTTCACAAGGAGACGCTACGTACCTTGAATTCGGTAATGTCGGTCACGACTCGAGGCGCAGCCCACATAATGCTGATAACCGCCTCAGCCAAGCCGTCATCAAGGTTCCTAAAAAGGCATAAGTCAAAAGAGGACGGACCAAAGCACTGACTTCATTTGTTGGATGAGTCCGAAACGGGCGAGGAGGAGATCGCAGTACATCTCCAGGAGTTCATACGCTTCCACCAAGAAGTCTTCGCGAATGATGTGCTCCACACGGATTCGGGCACGGTCCTCCTTGTGGGCTAAACATTCACTGGGCAATCAATAAACCGGAAGGAGATGAAACATACCGGTGATAAAATCTGCGATCTCAGTGCGTGCCTTCAGCGCCAACTCGGTTTTCTTCTTCTGGACGAGCTTCAGGCGATTGATGGCCACTCGTAAGTTGGTCTTCAGCTTGTTGAACTGGGTTCCCCACGTGATCGACATTTTGGAGCCCTGTAAAGAGGTATATACTTAAACAGTCACGATTAGTAAGAAAATACACGGATATGAAGTAAACGGCGCGCCTTCTAGGACATGTGCGGACGAAATAGGCTTCCTATAGGGACGGGCAAGCAGGAATCCGCATGGATGAAGTTAAGATCGAAAGCGAAGATGAAGCGAAGATCGAAAGGGCGAAAGTCTTCTTCGACGACGTCAACGGATAAGAGTTATAGCAAGATTATCTGATTGGAGAGCTGGAGAAGGTCACCGGCAGGAACATCGACTAAAAGCGATGCCGATTTCAGGGAAGACGTACAAGAGAAGCAACGAGACGCACAAACATGAAAAAACCACACAGAAGAAGCTAGATCAATGACCCAAGAGGCCAGAACGGGCGCTGATTTAAGCGGCTAAACAGGCAGAAATACACGCGCGTTGTCGTCGTATGGCGCGTGTCCTTCAGCCGAATGATGTCAGCAGTTTGGCGACGATTCACACGCGGAGGTGACAAACTGATGGCGAAATAGCGAAGACCGAGAAAACAACGTCCTCTCTTTCACCTCTATTAGGAACGCCCAGGTTCAGCTGGACCGATGACTCAGAGGCACGTCTCCCGCCGCGCGATGTTTTCATTCGACTTGGCGATTCCGTTGGGAGCTGGCGCCCGCGGACAGCCTTTGCTACTTCTTCTCCGCCTCTGATCGATTCACCGATGAATCATACCCGAAAATCGAGTACGTTCGTCCGGAAATACGCGTCGGCGACGTTATTTATGTTCTTGGGTGGTCTTGTTCGTATTTAGTTCTGCTCCGCGCTTTCCTCCTCCTTGTATTCTACTCCTTCTCTATCGCTCGATCTATGTTTCATGCGCTTTTTCAGAGCCGCTTCTAAGAATAATGGGCATCTTTGGGATAGGAAAGAAGCCGGACCCGAAGGAAGCCGTCCGAGAAATGCAAAGGAAGATGCGAGTAGAGATGAGGCAGCTCGATCGACAGGTACGTGGCTTCTGAAGTAGGGCTGAAGTAGACCTCTATGCTTTTCAGATTCACGGAATCGAACGAGAGGAACAGAAGGTCCGCAAGCAGATCAAGGACGCCGCGAAGAAGGGAGACCGCGACGTCTGCGTCGTCCTCGCCAAGTCTATTGTCCAATCCAGGAAGGCCGTCAGCAAGATCCACGTCTCCAAGGCGCAGATAAACTCCGTCATTATGGGCATGCAGCAGCAGCTGTCGACGATGCGCATGGCCGGCTCCATCCAGCAGTCGACGGAAGTGATGAAGGCGATGCAGAATCTGGTGAAGGTCCCCGAGATCATGAAGACGATGAGGGAGATGTCTCAAGAAATGACGAAGATTGGCATCATCGACGAGATGATCGAGGACACCATGGAGATGATGGAACCGGACGAGTTGGAGGAGGAGGCGCAGCAGGAAGTCGACAAGGTTCTCTGGGAGATAACGGCCGGAGAACTTGGAAAGGCGCCCCATGCCATCGCCGACACGATCGTCGACGACCACGAACGCGAGGCAGAAGCAGCTGTCAACTTCGACGACATGAAGGACCGCCTGGAGCAGCTTAGGTCGTGAGTCCCACTGCTTTGACCATTGTCCCCTTCGTATATGGTGTACCGCATGTATATAAAGTCGTATTCGCACACTGTGAGGAGATAAAGTCAGAGTCTGTCAGCCTAGTGGAAAGATACCCGAGGGAATGGTTTGATTGCCAGCGCAAAGTTTTCTGAGCTGTTTAGAGGAGAAATGTGCTCCGGGTTTCATGGTTTACCTTTTGGTTATTCTTACATGCATGGTAGTCTACTGTATTGTAGCTTAAAAGCGCCTTCCCTAAAGGCATGGAGTGGCTGGTGGAAGAACACCGCAGCCGAGCTATCGACGTAGATCCGAACTCCGTTGTTCTTCTCGAGGGGCCTGAGCAGTTCTACCAGAACATTTTGGTACGTAAAGCTCTTATCCCTGAAGATTGAATTGCATGATTTCAGGAAAGTACCGCGGCGGCTGAAAGAAGGATATGCCTCTCCACGCTTTATTTGGGAACCGGACCCTTGGAGAAGAAGCTGGTGAGCTCCCGTCAGATTTGCTTTGAACACTGTAGCGCTCTAGGTGTCGACGCTGAACGACGCTCTAGCTTCCAAGAGCGATTTGGAAGCTGTGATCCTGATGGACTACTTGCGAGGGACGAGAGGTGACGGATCGACCGGGATGCTTCGAGAAACGTCAGAGTTACCGAATGCTTCGGTAAGTTCTTGGTTACAGAATAGAGATAAAAGAAGAACATGCCTTTGCAGATCTGCTTCTACCACACCCCAGAACTCCGAGGGCTTCTGAAGAAGATTCTGGGCGAACGGACGAACGAAATCATCGGACTCCAACACATGAAGATCTACATCTTTGACAACGACGTCCTGATCAGTGGGTTCGCCATTCATCCTATATATCCGCCTTACCAATACCGTCTTAGGGCCAATCTATCAGAAACCTACTTCACTGACCGTCAGGACCGATACGTGCTCATCAAGAACAATCCCGTACTGGCCGACTTCTTCCACGAGCTGATCAGCGCCGTCTCCTCGTGCTCCTTCAAGCTGAGTCATGGAGCCTTGAAGCTTCACGAGCGATGCTCCGTCCACCCCTTCCAAGGTGTTTCTTGTATTGCTTGTTCCGTGTTTACATTCGATTTCAGCTAGCCAAGAAGCCTACCGGGCGTTAATCAATAAGAGGGTGCTGGACGTGGTCTCCAAGCTGTCCAACCAATGCAAAGGAGATTCTTTGCCGTCGTCGACGAAAGTGTATCCCCTCGTCCAAATGGGGTTGTTTGGAATCAACCAAGAGTACGACCTGATGCGGAGGCTCTTCGCTCGGAAGGTAAGAAGCGTTTAATCGTGAAGTTAAACACTCGAATTCACTTCTAGGATCCTGAGATGAATCTCTCCATGGCCTCTGGGTACTTCAACCTCACCGAAGAGTACTCCGATGTGATCGCAAAGGAGGGCAACTACTCCCTAAACGTGGTGCTTGCTTCCCCTCAAGCAAATGGCTTCTACAACGCCAATGCGCTCTCCGGCTACATCCCCCTGGTCTACGTGTACGTCTCGAAGCTCTTCTGCGACCTCGTCCGGGACCGACCTGTGAAGCTGTACGAGTACGAGAGGAACGGCTGGAGCTTCCACGCGAAGGGAATTTGGCTGAATTACCCGAAGAAGCACAGCGACTACACAGCCACCATCTTCGGGTCGTCAAATTACGGTACCTCCTGCGCCGCCACTTGTGACTGTGACTGTAAATCACAATTTCAGGACACCGCTCCGTCCACCGCGACCTTGAAGCCCAAGTCCTGCTCGTAACACGGGACGAGAAGCTCAAACAGCGCCTTTCCGAGGAAGAACGACGACTCTTCGAGTGGAGCTCGGTGCTCGAGCCGGCGACGTTCAGGCGGGCGGACCATCGCATACCGTATTGGGTGCGGATATTCTCGCGATGCTTCCGCCACTTCTTCTAGTATTGATAGAGTTATCTAGTATTGTTGTTATTTAGGTTGTTAAACATTGTTGGCTCCATTGCTTTCATGGCGTTTCTATCGCTTTCCCAGCGACCCTGGATACCTAGAGCTCTTTGACGCATGCTTCACCTTTCTTTCCTCCTTAGGCATGGTCCTTCTACCGGGCATGGCGATTGGCGGGGTGCTGGCCTACATGGGAAGGCCCCGAAACGTCAGACCAATGATGGCTGGCGCCCGGTGGATGGCTGACGTCCAGAACCAGCGGCACTACGCCGCCTTGCATCGGAACCATCGCAAGATACGTCCTGCTGGTCGCGAGAATCCCCACGAGCAGAGAGTCGTCCTCGAGAGGATAGGAGGCACTTCTGTCCGCCACCTCTCCACCAATGTGGAACCGATTGCGCGCAGGGCTCAAGGGATGACATGGTAAGAACCTCCAATGGTGTTCTGAGTTCTAAGGAGATACTTCAGGGTGCCAGTTTACCGATTTCCGGGAATCCGCGCCGGAGCACTGCTCGCCCGAGCCAAACTGGTCCAAACCATCTTCAGTTCCCTCCTTCTACCGTATGCCGCCTACCAATACAACCTTGGAGCTTTCAGCTACAATTGGTTCATCTTCTCATCAGCGGCTGCTTTGGCCGCTCCTCTCCTTCTAGTCGTCTTCAGTCGGTAGAATCTTTCTTTGTGGACATGCCTCACTGTGAGTTTTCAGATACTTCAATCGGCTCGTTGGAGTAGTCGCGATGACGGAGAACGAAGAATTCGTGAGGGTTGGATTCCTATCCTTCTGGGGCGCCAGGAGAAATCGACTTATGGAGCTGAACGACGTCGTTCCTCTCAGTGAGGTCCAAGACGTCTCCAAGTCGAAGGACTCCCTCGTCAAGCTCATGCAATACTCTCGGTAAGCCTTCCGCAGTCTAAACAGTAGTCATTAATGATCTCTCCAGGGATAACGACTTCCTGTATCTGCCCACCAAGAACGTCGAGATCGTTGACCGAGAGAAGGCTGAACTTCTCTTTGGTGATCTGAAATTCTTCGAAGAAGCGGTCCCCGACGGGCAGAAGGAGAAGGCCGAATAGAGAAGACCAGCATTTTACTCACATCAGTTTGATCTCAAACTGTTTAGCTTGTTGATATTGTTTTGTATGTTCATAAGTTTGTTCTAACAGCACTTTTTTGAAGAAAGTGTTTATATGGAGCATGGCACGAGGACATCAGCGGGACACCTCCTTGCGTGCTGCCTTTTTCTCTGAACACTATCACAGGGACATAATTGTGTTGTTGTTGTGAAAATTTAGGAACATAGATCGTATGTTTTCCGAGCATGACCGCGTGGAGTCCAAACCTGAGACGGAAATGTAGTGGTGAGGTGGAACTGATACGGCGACAGTGCTGAGTTCTGAGGATGTGGAAAGGTGCGCGTCTATCCGGTGATAGCCTCTTGGAACCAACAAAGGAAGAGCAAGTTTTCAAGGGAGGTGTAACTTGAAAACAACTAGCTACTTTCTGGTCATCCTGTCAAGAAGAATGGTGTTGTAGATGCTGAAAAAGCCAAAGAATAAAGCCAAAGACGAACGCCAGGAGCATCAAGTGAGGAAGTGGCCTGAATCGGAATTTTGGCCGTGAAGTACTCGCTGAGGGCTCTGCTGGCACGGGTCGCTTGTCCTCCTGAAGGCAAAAAAAAAAGATTGAAAACTAGAAGTAGATCAACTTATCTTTTGCCTGCACATATCCTTGTAGTGGCGAGCATCTTCGACCTGAATTGGGAATTAACACGCGTGGAATAGGGATAGGAGAAACGCGAGAACGAGAAGAGGAAACTTCGACGAGTCAAATGATCATGTCCTCACTTGACGAGGAGTGCCGCCAGCCTGCTCGGCACAAACATTGTGACGCGGCTGCACGAGACTTCCATGCATGTTTGCTGTGCATCCTTTGGCTAGCACCAACACATGGAAGCCAATTCACGTGTGGTCTTCATTGGGTAACACCCATAGCTGTTAGGGACTGCACAATAACTCCAAGAAAGAGTTAGTCTATCCAAATCTCCGTCTACCGTAATCACCGTTCTACCGAAGACACAACTTTCCAAACCCCGTTAAACACGCCATTCAGAACGATACGCCAGAGACACGTCGACGGGTTGAATGCTACAGTGACAGTGACGAAGGGGGGATGACTGAATGTAGTGGTGAGGTAGGGCTGAAACGGCAACGGAGGATGCAAAGGGCAAAGATAAAGGAAGATTATACCTTTGTAGATCTGCTTCTACCACACCCCAGAACTCCGAGGGCTTCTGAAGAAGATTCTGGGCGAACGAAATCATTGGACTCCAAAACATGAAGATCTACATCTTTGACGACAATGTCCTCAACAGTGGGTTCGCCTTCGGGTCGTCAAATTACGGTGTCTCCTGTGCCGCTACTTGTGACTGTGACTGTAAATCGCAATTTCGGGACACCGCTCCGTCCACCGTCTCTCATACTGCTTAAAAGCTGATTGGAAAGCTTACAGTGCTTCGTTGCTCGGTTCGGGATTGGTTCGTCGGGTTAGGCACCGACGCCCTTGGGATCCGTTCGGGACGGAGAGAACGGAGAGGAACGATGAACAGAGTCCGGACATTACCATGCGCTTAAACTTCTTCAGTCCTGTCACGAAGAAATGTGTACGGTACTGCCGAGGGGGTTCACTCCCTCGCTTTCGCCTAATCTTCGGAAATCATGGAAGATCCTTTGCCTATCCTTCGCACAGTACTTGGGTTTCTCCTCGCCTACTCATGGTCTGTTCTCCGACGAGTTGAGTGCTGCGCTTCTTCGCTCTTGGCATGGCAGACTGGAGAGATGTACTTCGCTTTTATCCTCTTTTCGGCTGTGCATGGATGACTTATTGGCATTGAGCGTTGGACGGTTCATAGTAAACGTTGTTCCAATGTACGCTCCTTCTGGCTAGATCGCTATGGCTCATTTTCTTGCTCGTTTTCTGCACGCCTAGGAGACTCTTTCTGAATCCTCGTAGGAGGCGCCATCTAAATTGCGATATTTTATGTTTGAGACAATCTCTGATCCATGAACCTTTCGTGCCAAAGTTCTGAGGAGTTAATACTCACTTGCCCTCACATCTTAGTTGCGATTGCTTCTCTCAAGGGCTGCTGAACACTCGCAAAAACAAAATTTTGTTGCTGTTGGGATATTTAAAGGCTAGTAGAGACTTCCAGGCTCTGCTTGTTGAGCCTTTAGTGCCAAAAATTGCTCTGACCCAGTCTTGCCGCATCGAGATAATTGCCGTGAACGCTAGTGGTCTTGCAGCGACGTTCGTGTGTTTGTTCGCATCGCGTTCGGTGCATTTGCATCGCTCCTTGTTCGAGTCCATACGATCCCCCTGTTTACAGCCCAATCACACAAACAAGCCTGCAGAGATGATGCACCAAAGCCAGCTGCAGAGGGACCCCGAGAAGGTCAACCAAGCCCTGCACAACATCGACAAGAAGGTAGAAGAGATCCGGGGAACGATATTGGATCTCCTACAGCTGATCGACCAGAACGACAATGCCAGATGGTGAGCTACTTCTCCTTCTTTCCAGTTATTGACTTTCTGTTTCAGGCCGGAGATGCTCCAGAAGTTCTCCTCCGTGTCCAGCGCCCTGAACCAAGTTCAGGCGATGATCAAGAAGAGCGCTGTGACCGCCGGGATCGAGGACCACGGGAGCTTCCTGAGGCACCATCTGGTGGTGCCCGTGAAGCTGGTCCCGGACGTCGACCCCCAGCTTGCGGTAAGTTCATTTCCTACTTGTTCATACTAATGTGGTGCCATTCCAGGAGATGACGCAGAATCGAGTCCCAGTGTGGAACCACGACACACTGCCGGACTACCTGCGGACGAAGCTGAACCCCGAAGTGGAACAGGACGAGAACAGCATCGACTCGACCAAGTCGGCAGACCAGATAGGACGACAGGTAAGTTCCTTCCAGCGAGATCTTCCTAATCCGAGTACATTTAGATAACCACGATGAACAAGCACGTGGACATGATGCTCGCCGCGATGAACGAGCACGCGAGGCAAGCGGAGGAGAGGTTTCAATCGAAGCTCTCCTGCAACCCGACGGAGACGGCGAAGCTCGTCCGCGCCATGATGAACGGCGACAACCTGAAGCCCGCAGGACGAGCGCCGGCTCCGGACGCATCAGGAGCGTCAAGATCCTCGGCGCGACCTTGAGGATTCTTTTTTTTTCTGTTTTTGTTTATATATGTATGCAAATAAAAATCGATGCAGATATGATCTTGTTCTTGTACACTTCTGACTTGATTATGCCTGACTGGCTTGAGTATGCCTTGTGATCTGATTATGCTTGATTTGTAGGTCGAATGGCTCAAGCAGTTGAAGCTCCGCGAAGGATTCGAACCTCAAGAGGACGAAGAAGAACTGTCTTCTAATGCTTGTCTGGTGTCTGTCTCGCCGTGGGATCGGGAAGTAGCCATCAATCACCGCTTCGCCAGTTCTTCAACTCTTTGCTTTGCGACTCGATTCCGAACGCTTTGCGACTTGATTCCGAGGAGTGGAGGATTCGAGCAACGGGATTCAGCCGCTATCCTCGACCTTCTCAGGAAAAGAGGAACGGGATTACGCTACCGCATCTGGACCGTCCAGTTCCATCTGAACCTTCCCCTCGTGCCAGAATCCAGAAAGAATCCAAGAATGACGATCAAGCACCGCCCAATTCGACTGTTTTGGGAAGCTTGACGCCCGATCGATCTGCGCGTTCGTCATGGCACTCTCCCAAAGCATATTCAGTTCGCCTTCTTGTTACAACGACCGGCAGTGCGCCTTTCGCGATGTTGCACGAGCGCCGCGATGTTCTCCAGGAATTCTGCATCGACCGGGAGTTCGGATTCCTCCTGGACTGCCCGGACCGCCGTCTTCCGGAGAAGTACCGTCCGTGGGAGGATCTGGCAGGTTTGCGGCCACTCGGGGCATCTGGAACGTTTGGAATTTGTGAGCTTTGGAATTCCTGGATCGTTGGTCGTTTCTTTATTGATTTTTTGTTCGATGAAATCAATTTGTGGGGTTTTATAACCTTTTGTTGTGGAAGACCCTCAGCGAAGATCGTAATCTCGCGGGGCATCCAGAGACCACTTCCACTACCCAAGCTTTAGATAGAATCCCGGAGCTGGTGGGAAGTGACGAGTTCGACGACAGGGTCCGTTCTCTGCCTTCTCTGGAGACCGATGAGCTCAGGACGCACCGAGAACTTCGCCTGGCGCACTTGGTCCTCTGCACGCTCTCAGCCGCTTCTATCTGGAGAGATCCGAACAAGGTTGGTTCAAGAATAGTCGTTTATCCAATGCAAGACGCTTTCCAGCCCAAGCTTCGCCTCCCCCGGTCGATCGCAGTTCCCTTCTTCGAGATCAGTCGCCGTCTTGGAATCCCGCCAGTGCCGAGTCACGGGACCGTATGCCTCGCCAACTGGCAGAAGATCGAGGAGGAGCGGCCGTGGAGCGCTAAGAATCTGGACATCGTCTCCTTTCGCTTCTTGAGGGTGCGCGACAACGCCTGGTTCTTCGTGAACACGGCCCAGGTACTGCATCATTGGAATTTGCAATTGGGATCCTTGTTTATGAGCGCCCCACAATTGACCGCTTTCGAGTTCAGATCGAGAAGGACCTTGCCCCCGCCATCTGCTCCGTGGCCGATGTCGTCGCCAAAGCCATCTTCTCGGAGCCCATTTCGGCCAACGAATTCGCCTCTTGCTTCAAGAAGATAACAGAAGGACTCGAGAAGGCCGCCAAAACATTACAGGTAAGTCCTCAGGTCAGCCGCTCGACTAAGAAATCTCTCATTTCCAGCAAATGAAGAAGCACCTCCGACCAGAGGTGTTCTACCACGGGTTCAGGCCGTTCCTGAACGGCTACACAGGAGGGATCTTCGAGGACCAGGGCGGACTCATCTTCGAAGGTGTGTCGTGTTTCCATATGCATTCTGGGAAGGAAGAAGTTTCAGGACTGGAGCACCTCGGACCCATGCCGATCGGCGGAGCGTCGGCCGCCCAGAGTTCCACGATGCAGACCTTCGACGCCTTTCTGAAGATCGTCCACGACGGTAGGAAGGACTCCGAGAAGAGGAATGGAATTGGCGTTGATTGACCCTTGGATTCGCGCCTTTCGTGCCTACGCAGCTTGCAGTGTTCTGATTCGGGGCCTGCTGGGTCCTATTGGCTTCCTTGACTCTAAAATGTGTGCTTTTCAGAGAAGTCCGAGGAGTTCCTCGTCGGCCAGCGCGCGTTCATGCCTGTTCCCCACCGACAGTTCATCGAGTGGGTCCAGGAGCACTCTCCCGAGGAGGTCAGAAGTGCCCCAGGCTACGCCGAGGTCGTCGCGGAGCTGAGAAGATTCCGGACGCTCCACATTCGCACTGTAAGGTTTCCCAATTCCGATGTTTTTCGAGTCCAGTTTGGATTTGTAATTGAAGAAATTTGTAACGAAGTGACTTTCAGGTGACCTCCTACATCATCAACGTCCGCAAGGAGTCGCGGTCGCCTTCCAGCAGCACAGGAACGGGCGGCACTCCCTTCATGAAGTTCCTCAAGACCGTCCGCAATAACTGTTTCTGAAGATAAGCGGTCCAGAAGCCCGGATTCGCACTTTGATATGGGCCTTGGCCTCGAGGCATCTGACTATCGCCATTCCAGTCCCTTCTTATGCAATCCCATTCAACCTTAAGCTGGAGTCTAACCTCGTTAAACGGAAGCGAAAAGCCACAGGAGTTGACAAATGCTCCAAGGACAAATCTGAAACAAATCTGAAAAATCTGAAACAGCGAAAAAGAGAATCGCAGGACTTCAATCATCGGCCAATCTTGGTGACGTTTGGCATTCGATGTTCTTAGTTGCACCCGAGAAGACCCCAATGGAGCAGAAGTAGGCCGGCCCGAGCCCATCCCGAGGACCTTCCCCTCATGAACGTCCTTAGAATCGTGCGCCACAAACGCGGAAGAAGCAGCCTGCTTGTCTTTTCTCTGCTTGCTTTCCACTTCTGCGGCCTCTTCGCCCTTGGCTTCTTTTTTGCTCGCTGAGAACGCGACTCCCTCTTGCAAAAGTCGACATCTGCGCCGAGTGCTTTTTTGGACAATCGAAGCGCGGTGTAAACTAGTTCGTGTTCGGCTCCAGAACCGGAAAGCGGCTGAGACCACGGAAGGCCACTCGACCCACGTTGGCACCGCCGCCGCCGCCATCGATTCGAGGCGTTCGTCGGAAGCGATCGGAGTGATTTGCGACCTTGTAAACGCGACTCTTACGAGATCTTGATTGTTTGTCGCTAGAGTGCGCCCTGGACCGGATTCACACGACCATTTTCGACTGCTTGTAATCTAAGGGTGCGATGAAGAAGCTAGGGTTGTCGAATCGAGCTGACAGGAGAGAGGAGATCCTTATTTTGAGAATAAAGTTTCCATATTCGCGGCTCGACTTCTGAGGGATCGAATATTGCTTCTTAAGTAGGGTGTGCCACTGGCCCGGAGTATCGTTTTGACGGCTTTTGGACAAGAGGAGCTTCTATCCCGATCTTAATGTGTGTTTTTCTGTGCTATTCGGGATCGGCTCCGATATCGGGGTGCCTCTTCGTGGGATGGCCGAAGATGAAAGATGTAGCTGAAATAGGCCCTTCAATGTAGGAATATTTCTGGAGGAGTAGGAATATATCTGCTTTTGTCTATCCTAACCCCCTTCTTGTGGCTTATCCCTTCTCTAAACGTTCGTTCGGTATTCGCAGAGATTAATTAGGGTATTAGAACCGCACATTGTTTTTCAGCAGTCGCCAGTCCAATGTTTGGGTCCCCTTCTACTTTGAGTTTGCTCAGTGTCCTCGAAACGCCCAAAGCTGATAAAGGACCCTTGTCATCATATCCAATAAGTTTCTTTCAAGCTTCTTATCGCCTTCAGATAACCCTCCAACGTTTCGGAAGACCAAAGCATGCGCCGAAGTTTCCCTTCTATAGCTCCCATACAAACTGGAAGTAAAGTGCCCGGAATCTAAAAACGCTCCAAAATCCAATAAAAACGGTTGTTTCCATGCATTTAAGTCAATTCGATTGTACTTTCGTTTGGTTCTCCCTTCGCTAAAGCACGGCTAAAGAAGATCGAAGACCGGCCAACCTAAAATCGCTATCTTCCTCGGTCGATCAAGTGCCTAGATCCACATGTATCCCTCCAAAACATCGGCACCCATCAGAGCTCCACACTTGCCCGAGTCCGCGTGCTACTGCGGAAACAACAATAACGGGCGCCGCCACTGAGGGCCGGATTTCCGAGCGGCGCGCTCGATCAATCGATCTGGCGACGGGAACCCGAGCGCCCGACTGTCACCAAGTAGTCCGGTGCTGAATAATGCCTCATTTGCATATCGCGTTCCTCGCTGATCCGATTAGAGCGTGTTCGTCGCCCGCTCGGCCCTTCGTGGCCCATTCCTCGCCTGCTTCTCCTCCTTCGTCACTCGTCCCTCGTCCCGCTTTGAGATAAGTAGTCCTGTCAAAGGTAAACAGTACGCCCCGCTCGTTACCCAACGGTCGACACTTGTTTCGTCCTTGTTACACCCGGTGGGCCACTCTTCCTCCGGGTCGATCGATCGACTCTCGCCTCCTCCGTCTTTTACAGCGCTCCCCAGCCACTTGTAACTTTAGCTCTTGACTCGTTTCTGATCACTTTGGGTCCTTCTCTGGAACTAGGCAGGCGCTCTTGAGTCCGCTTGCCTCACCTTCTGTCGGATAGTATGGTTCAGGGCATAGGTACAAAGTCGGCATCGAAATTTCGCTCTTTTGATCCAAAGTATCGAAAAGCGGGGCATTTCTGGTGGTTGAGCTCTCGGTCACAAGAATCGGACTGCCTAGGAGCGCGATACATCTTCCGTGAGCCGAAGACAAGATTCTCGGAGGCAAGAAGAGTCCGAGTTAGGGCAGGAATCAAATCGAAATTTTGGCTTTCAGAGTTGACTTTGCTATCAGTGTGACCACAGTTTGTAATAAACAAACTGGCTCCTTCTTCATATCACCGAAACGCCAGGCGATTCTAATCGATAGTGGGCCGACCCTGTAGTTGAGAAATTCAGCATTTTCAAATATGAGAACCATCCGGCCCTTGAACAACAGGCTTCTCCAAGTAGGCTATAATGTTCATTCTTCCATTTCAAGCCGGTCTTAAGTAGGTCCTGTATTGCATTGAAGACGATACCGTATACCTAAAACAGACCATGTCAGATTAATCGAGGTGCCTTTGGCTCATACCTTCCAAACTCGAATGTTTGCCCCTCTGGGAGTCTATGTCCCTCCTTTCGATCAGAAAAAGTCATAAAGTAGGCAAATAGTCCGCTGGAATTCAGTCAATCCCAACCAGGTTCTTCTGCCTCACCCCTTCTACTCTCGCCTCTCGAAGATCGATCATCTAGGGGACCGAATATCAACGCCTAAGGGCGCGGTACTTATTCAATACAGATTTTTTATCCGCGCTCGACTCCCTTGAGATAATAAGGTCCTCGGCAGGCAAAAACACGTTCGCACCTTCTCTCCGCTCACCTCTGGACTAATTCCGATCATTTCTCAACTCTGTTTACTTTCCGATCATGTCCTGTGACTCTCGCTCTCCTTCAGGGTCGGATTGGCGGTGTCTCGAATGTCGACGCCCAAGGAAAACGACGCCAGCGCGACCATGGCGCCTTCTGCGAATGGCGAGCGCCGTTCCAAGAAGCCCTCCAGTCGTCCTGCGATGCAAATCTATCGTCCGCCGGGTGGGTGATACACGTCCGCGTGAGATAATAAGGTCCTCGGAAAGCAAAAAACACGTTCGCACCTTCGATGACATCAATCATCTCCGAAGGCGCCACAAGGTCGCGCGGAGACAGGCCGGCGTCAACTCCTTGACGATCGGCTGAGGCAAAAAGCAATCGGTGGACATCGAACGCTTGAGCAGAACGTTTAGGAAGCGGTGGAACTTTAGCCTTTTCCGGCACGCCGAAACACGTTTGGCTTCTGCTTCCGATTCCGGACCCTGAAATTGAGGGCCGCTACAACAGGGTGACCACAGTTCTGTGACTGCTACAAAAGTCCTGGAAGCATGAGTGATCAAAATCCAACTCGCAAATGCCTACTTCAGTGCCTTCCAGCACCTCTCAAAGGAGGCAGGCGAGTTTCCGGGCCAGGATTTCCCATCGGGAGTCCTGGAGGGTTATGGTAGCTACTTCTGGCATTTTCGAATAGAATTTTGTGACTCATCAACGTCACCAGAGGGTCGTGCGTCCAAGAAGTAGAAGCTGGCATTTAGTCCCCCAATGGCACGTTCTCGATTTTTGCGCCCATTTGCGCTAATTTGCAGTAGGCTCCGTTTGCCCAGGCTTCTATGGCCTAGTGTTTCAGAAGGTGTTGGTTGCCACGTTTGTTGAAGCCTTGAGTAAAATTTTCACGTCCAACCACAATTTGTGCTTCTGGAGGGAGTCTCTTGTGACCTAATTCATTATCTACAAAGCTCCTCTGAATTTAAGAGTAACCTCTGTGTACTTTCAGGATTACGATCTAGTGACGAAAACCAGCAAGCGAAACCGCTCTGTGCTGCCGGTCCAAAGCAGCCGAAGAAAGACTCCAACGAACTCTCAGAAGGTACGGTAGTCACGCACGAGCGTCCGTCTAACGCGGTTTTCAGAAAACAATAATAACGAAAAAACAGTTTCTGCGGAGCGCGTGGAGGACTCCTCGTCTCCGCTGAGCAACTCCTCGGCTTCGTCGCCGAACGGGAACGCGCGCGGCGCCCTCAAGCGCAACGACAGCAGTCTGTCCAACTCGTCCCAGGTGAGTCCATAAGACCCTTCTTTGATCCTCATTCTCTTTCCAGCGTTCGCAACACCGCGCGTCCCCTCCGGTGATGAGCGTGAAGAGCTCGGCCGGAAAGTCCCACAAGAAGGAGCAGACGCCGCTCCGGCCGGCCAACCAGCAGAAGAAGAAGCCGTTCGGCGCCAAGGAGATCGAAGAGATCGCCGCCGGCTTTAGGCAGCTCAATTTCGCCAAGGAAGCCGCCAACATTGAGCTCTTCTTGACCGGTAAGAAGAAGATTCTATAGTTTTAGATGAGTTGGATCCAATGGGGATGGCACGGGAGTCTTCTTTTGGTCGAGAACCTCAGCAGATCCGTCTTCTGGGTCACCAATTGGGAACACCAAAGAAGTGTGTTCCAAGGAGAGTGAATGGTTTGAAGAGATTCTCTATCCTAAGACCGCGCAATCCCCCTCCTAAAGTATCAGAATTGAACTCTAATCCACGTTCTTCTTCCAGGAAACCTCGAGAACACGGACCTGACTCGATCAATCGCACAGGCCCTCGTCCAGTTCGCCATCGAGGAGAGCCGCATGAACGGCAAGAACGTGGCCCGGCTGAGCGCCCAGGTGATGGACAGCCCGGCCGGGGAGGTCTTCCACATGGGTCTGGTCACCTCCATCTCGCAGTACTTCGACTGCCGCAACCAGCTCCGCGTGGACCACTTCCGCGTGTGGATCGCCTTCCTCAACTTCGTCTCCGACCTCTACTCCAACCTCGGCTTTACGTACCAAGGTAGTAGGCCTTGCGCCCCTCCAAGACGAATACCGTAACCTCCATTCACAGGTGAACTGGTGAACATCGTCTTCCAGATCTTCGACTACATGCTCAAGGTTCCCGTTCTGGAGTCGCTCAAGATTGAAGAGGTAGGTCCATGGCTTGCTCCACCGCCACCCCCTAGCATCCTTTTCAGTTGGAGTGCCTCATCGGAGCGCTCCTGAGCGTTGGCTACGACCTGGAGCGGCACTGCCCGGACCAGCTGGGCGTCCTGAAGGACCTCATCCGGGACGCGCTCATCGAGGTGCACGAGCCCTGGGCGCGTAAGATGATCCTGCTGCTCATGGAGCTCAGCGCCAGTGGCTGGAAACTGCCGGCCGACGCCAATGATTACTACTTCGCCTAGTCCTCCTCGGTCTCTCCCTTCTAGAGCTGCTTTCGGGCTTCCCAAACCTCCTCTAAAACCTTTAGACCTTCCAAGAAGCCATAAATCTGAGTTTTGGAACCCCGAAACGCAGCTCTCCCCCTCCCACGCGCCTTCATCGCCGCGATGCGATTCGCTAGTCATTTCGCATATTTATTTGTACAAAGTCGTTTCGTTGTTCTGTAAATATTCCCGAATGTTGTTTTTATATTTTGGTGCTAATATTTGCAGCGTTAAAATAAAAGTATATCGTTCGCCAAGTAGGGGCGAAGTGGGGATCATCATGCTCCTTGGGGTGCTCATGAAGATCCATATGCTTGGAGCTGGGAAACTCACGCTACCAAGCTCTGCTTTTCGCCATTTTTACTCCATTTGTTCAGATTCTTCCGGATTCAAGCAGATCAAGGCAGAGAAGTTGACAAGAAGCACCCGGACAAGCGGATTCGTGTGACTCCCACGCGAATAGCCTGATTGCTGACTGTTTGTCATACTGTATGACATTCGTATCCCGCATTTTGATTTGGTGATGCTATTCTACAGTTTCGCACTGCTTCTTCTGTGTTTGCACATTTACACTGTGGAATTATGCTGATTCTTAGCGCAGCCGAGTTCGACTGGCCTGGATAATCTCCTAGGGATCTGTGAAGCTCTACTTCGTCCTGTGCCGAGCGTGCGATCTTCACTGGTGCACTTTTGGAGAGCTGCTGCTCTACTTCTCCCGCGTCTTGCTTTCCTTCTTCTTGTCTTGGCTCTGCTGGACTCTACTCCTTGTAGATCATTCGATTCTGAGGTTTGATTTCGTCCCTTTATAACTTTGTCGGTATCAACTCCATCAAGTAGGCGTGCGTCCTTATTCTCCCGTGCTTGTCTTCTAGCCATCTTGCTTACTTAACTTTCGCTATTTCCAGAACATGGATTTCCAAAACCGAGCCGGTGGCAAGACCGGTGGCGGTGGAGTCGCCTCCTTCTCAGACGCCAATGTGGACCGCCGAGAACGACTTCGGCAACTGGCCCTCGAGACCATCGATCTGCAGAAGGATCCCTACTTCATGAAGAACCACCTCGGTGGCTACGAATGCAAGCTGTGTCTCACCCTCCACAACAACGAGGGCTCCTACCTCGCTCACACCCAGGGCAAGAAGCATCAGGCCAACCTCGCCCGTCGTGCCGCCAAGGAGGCCAGCGATTCGGCCTGCTACCCCGCGGCGCCGAAGACGAAGGCCGAGCTGAGGAAGTTCGTGAAGATCGGACGTCCCGGATACAAAGTGACGAAGGAGAGGGATCCTGTCACGGGACAACAGGCCCTGCTTTTCCAGATCGACTACCCAGAGATCGGGGAGGGCATCACGCCTCGCCACAGATTCATGTCGGCCTACGAGCAGAAGATCCAGCCCCCCGACAAGAAGTGGCAGTACTTGCTCTTTGCCGCGGAGCCCTACGAGACGATCGCTTTCAAGGTACCCAGCCGAGAAGTGGACAAGTCAGAAGACAAGTTCTTCACTCTGTGGAATAGGGAAGCCAAGCAGGTAAGGATTCTTCCTTTTAAAGGGACTCAATTTGAAGACCACAAAGGGTCCACAAAATGACTCTCTACCCATCTCTCTCCTTCTCCTCTAATCCCATGCTGTTTCAGTTCTTCCTCCAATTCGCCTTCAAACTGGATCGCCACGACGAAATCGCGATGGCGCACGCACCTGCGATGCACATGCCCCTCCGGCCCATTCCCCCTCCGCCGATGCTCATGGGCGCACCGGCCCCCGGCGGAGCCATGTTTGTTGCACCTTACTGATACTTTAATGTAAATTTGTCCGTGTTTTGCTGTTATCGTGGTCCATAAAGTTGTTGGTCAGATCCGGTTTCGGCGTTCTACTTCTCCGTCGAGTTTGATCGGGATTGCGAAATTTACCTGTTGTGTGAGTGTTGTAGTTGGAATTTGCTAAGCTCTCGAGTCGGGAATGGATGGGAAAGATGATGAGTCATACTTGAAGTGACGCTGGTCGGGAGGGACCATGACCGTTCTCCCCACTTGGAGGGTCTTCAGATCGTCAGTTTCTGGAATTTCTTCTCTCCATGTGATTGAGTCCATCGAGGGAAATATTTCCACTAGCCTGGCTAGCCAGATTCTTGGAATCTTCTTGAAAATTTGGATCTAAATCTGGGTAGAAATATTTCCACGAGACTCTTCGGCCCTGTAATTTCCATGGCTCCACTTCTGATCTCCGAGTCGTCCAACTGTTCTCATAGGTAACGTGCCGCGATACTTCTTATCGATCATTCTTCTACTATTGATTCCCAAATGAACTCGAAGGGCGCGTTCTTCCCGTGGAATTGTTGCTTCATCGATTTTCTAAACCTTCTTTGCAGTGGAGCTCCCTTCACCGATGACTGCGAGGTCAACAAGGCCACTAACAGCGAGCAATTATGAACAATTCACGAAACTCTACAACTCCACTAAGGACTACATGCGACGCGCCATAGAAATCGACGAAACATGCCAAGGTATTCCGAAGCTTCTTTAAACTAGATTAGGATCTTGGAATGCAGATTAGAGGTGTTTGATCGTACATTCTTCAATCCTCTAGATGAACCAGGAAAGCGCAAAGCTATAGAACTGTACCGGAAGTCCCTGGCCGAACTTGAGCGGGCCCTAACAATCAATGAAACTCCTATGGTCGAAGCCAAGAAGGTTGAAGTTCAGAAGAGAAAACAGACCTTGCTGACCCACAAGAGGTGCGTGGAAGGACGCCTCGGAGATCTGGTCCGCAAGTACCCGAGCTCAGCCAGTAGCTCTTCGTCATTGGGAAGGACGGCTCTGGTGAAGCCCCGAGTAGCTTCAAATTCTCAGCCGCGATCGGTCGCTGGAGCTAATGACATATCCAACGTAAGCTGCAAGCCCTCAGAGCTTTGATCTCCTCATTGTTTACCCCTTTAGGACGCCTTCAGAAAACAACTTCTGAAGAATGTGGACCCGAAACTAGGGAGTGCCCTTCTGGACGAAGTGTTCCAGCAAACGGGAGTCAAATTTGAAGACATTGTGGGAGGAGCCGTGGCCAAGAGGGCTTTGGAAGAGGCAGTTATCCTGCCAGCCCTGAATCCGAAGTTGTTCTCCGGCTTGCGGCAGCCCGTTAGGGGCATCTTATTGTTCGGTCCCCCTGGAAACGGCAAAACTATGCTGGTAGGATTGATCCTATGAACCCCTCTCATCCCAGATTTCAGGCTAAAGCGGTCGCAGCCGAATCGAAATCCCTCTTCTTCAACATCTCGGCTTCTTCGTTAACCTCTAAATGGGTCGGAGAGGCCGAGAAGACCATCCGCTGCCTCTTCCAGATAGCGAGGAATGCCCAACCATCTATTATCTTCATAGGTTCGTCAACTGCCTTGGGATGTCACTTAAGAAGTTCTTTAGACGAAGTAGATTCAATCCTGTGCGAACGGAGCGACAAGGAGACCGAAGTGTCCAGGCGCATGAAGACGGAGTTCCTAGTGCAGTTGGATGGCTGCAAGTCGAGCGACTCCGACCGAGTTTTGGTCATGGCCGCCACGAATCGACCCTTCGAGCTCGACGACGGAATCCTCAGGCGGTTTCCCAAACGGATTCTCATTGATATGCCCGACGAAGCGGCAAGGATCGCCCTGATTGAAATCGTCCTGAAGAAGCACAAGACTAGTCACAACCTCACCAACTACCAGATGAGGTGAGGATTCTGTGACCCCAGGAGGAGGATACCGCACCCACAAGGGCTGAAGCAATCTTCCGTCGTTTTTTGCAATATACTTACGGCACTTCGTTTAGTCGCCTCGCTCGACGAACTGACGGATACTCAAATGCGGACTTGGTCTCCTTGTGCCGAGAAGCAGCTATGGTTCCCATACGCCACTTGTCCCGCAGCCAATTGATGAGCACCACCGAGTCCCAAGTGCGACCCATCACGTCTTCCGATTTCGAAGAAGCGATGCAGGCGATCAAACCTTCGGTGAACACGAAGATCCTGTCCAAGCTGAAAGAGTTCGCTGACGCCAACGGACAAGCTGGATGACCTTGGAAGGGCAAAAGGGGGGATTTTTACTTTTTGCTTCGGGTTTTGGATTATCTGTGTCGACCTATATCTCTTTGATCTCCTATGTATCTTGCGCATAAAGGTATTAGTCTTGGCCAGTTCTCTGCTGCTGTCAGATATAGTATGTTTCAGGTTCCATGAAACCTACTGTCCGGATATCTATGATTCTGTTGGTGCGACTCTTTGTAGGCTTCTTGCATTGCTTTCTTCGTGGGACTGGTTTTGGTAGCGCTATATCAAGGCCCACATACACGTACTATCTTGTTTCAGGCGTTTGAAGGCAACGACTGCATGAGCAAAGTTGCCATTCGCGGGTTCTTCAGATTCTTCTCTTCCAAAGGAAGGCCGTTCACAGTCAAGACTTCAAGGTACATCCGTCCCGTGGAAGCTTCCGAGATGATTGAGCCGAAGACGTTCAACATAGCCGACAGAAGGGACTTCCAGGAGCTGTTCACACCAGAACTGAAGAAGCTCCGTAGTTTGTTCGAATCAAACAGCTTTGAGATACGGTAAGTTCGGTCTTCAGCAAGCTTCTACCGAAACCCATCGCTTTAGAATGGCTGGTGGAGCTGTGAGAGACCTTCTGATGGGGATCAAACCAAGCGATGTGGATTTCGCCTCGACAGCGACGCCGGACGAGATGAAGGACCTCTTCACCAAGGAGAACATCCGGATGCTCCACAAACGAGGCGAGGAGCACGGCACCATCACCTGCCGGATCGACGACAAGGAGAACTTCGAGATCACCACCCTACGAGTGGATGTAGTGTGTGACGGGCGCCGCGCCGAAGTACAGTATACTACTGACTGGCAGCTGGACGCCAACCGGCGAGATCTCACGATCAATTCGCTGTTCTTGGGTAAGAAAGATCCTCTTCAAGGGGCATGTAACGACTTCTCTTACAGACATGCAGGGAAACGTGATAGACTACTTCGGAGGCATCGACGACTGCAAGAACCACCGAGTGAACTTTGTGGGCGATCCGAGACAAAGGATCCAGGAGGACTATCTCCGTATCCTGCGATACTTCCGGTTCTATGGACGAATCGCGAGCTCAGAAGACGAGCACAACAAGGACACTTTGGAGGCTATCAGGGAAAACAAGGATGGCTTGAAGGTATGATATGAAAATCGGTGCTATTCCCTATCAAGCTACGCGTTTGAAACCCCAAATCGCTGATTTAACGCTCGTATATTCCAGAGCGTCAGTGGCGAAAGGGTTTGGACCGAACTGCGCAAGATCCTTGTGGGCCGCTTCGCGGGTGCCGTCATCCGAAGCATGCTCGAAGATTGTCAGTTGAACGAGGTTCTTGGTCTCCAGCCCTCCTTTGACCTGAGCGACTTCGCTAGGATCGAAGAAACCGCCTCGGCTCCTCACCACGCCACTATGCTGGCAGCGCTCCTTCCGGATCTCTCCGCACTGGCAGCGTTCCACCGAAGAGCCAAGATCTCGAACGTGGAGAAGAGCATTGCCGAATTTATCATCACAGAGCGAGAAGAAGCCAAGAAGAATTCCACCTCCGCTGACTACTTTAAGAAGATGCTGGTCGATCGCGAGCGGGCCCCCAATGTCGGTGAGTGGTGACGAGCGCCTGATGCTTTAACTTTCTCTTTGGCTTCAGACAGGAAGAAGCTGTCTGGCAGAGAAAGTGTCTCGGAGCTGATGAAGTACGTCTGCGTCAGCAAGGACGTCTTCGACTCCGTGGAGAAGTTCGAGAGTCCGGAGTACCCGATCCGAGGAACCGATATGATGGACATCGGAGCACCTAAAGGCAAGGCCATGCGCGAGATTCTGCAGAAGGTCTACGAGTTCTGGAGAGAGGTACTGTAGCCCCTTGCCTACACGACTATTCACCTTCCCATTTAGGGGAAGTTCACGCCGACGAAGGAGGAACTGCTGGAGTTCGCCAAGAAGCAGATCGAGCAAATGAAGGTGGACGACATTGGGGCCAAGCAGAGCAGGAAACGGAAGTCTCCGACGGGTAATAGTCCTTAAAAGCGAGTTGTTGTTGTTTTGTTGTCATAAATGCGATGTAAGCCTGAAGAGCTTTGTATTGACCTACTGCGGGTCGCGGTCTGCGAGACGCCAATGGTGATGTGACGCAGAAGGAGGCACCCTTCGCTCCGAAAGTACGGTAGAAGTACATCATTCATCGTATGGATTTGGTCCGATCTGGAATTTGAAGGGACTGTGCAGGAAGGATTGTCCGGCCTAAAGCGTCTTCGGCTTGGGCCACCGTCTTGGCCGCTGGGTCGAATCTGGGATTGGACTTGGATTTTTGGATTTCGGGGTTGTTTTCGCGTTCGTTCGTCGCCCGGTTGGGCCGGCTTATGGATGCGATGCGTTTATTTCATCGTGTCCTCTGGCCTTGTGCTGTCTTCTGCCTTGCTCATAGTCGTCTGGCGAGTCTTAAGCTACTGCTGTTGACGCGGACTCAGTGTTCTCTGTTCGTGTCTTAAAGTGCATTCGCCGTGCAGACGCCCGTGGAATGTGTCTGTGTGGTCTCACAGCGCGTGGCCTGCAGAGCGTGGGCTCTCAAATATAAGCGGGAAACGGCTGTTTACGACTCGCCGAGCATATGGACGCCGCCGTCCTCTTCGCCACCTTCGCGCATCCTCGCGAGATCAGACGTCTGTGTCTCGAATTTCTCATTTCTGTTTTCCAGAGTCAGGTGAAGCACATGATGGAGATCGAGAACGATGGCTTGATGAAGTTGGGGCGGTACAGGGTCCGCCTCTCCTCGATGCCCTACAAGGAGCTTCAGAAGAAGGCGAAGCGACATTCCCTCTGTGCTCGCGGAAAGGTACAGTCTCTGCTCCTCGACTAATAGTATAAGTTGATTTCAGAAGGATGAGCTGATCGAGAGAATCCTGCCCTTCTTCGTCAAAGAGAACTCGGTGCCTGAAGAAGGCGAAGCCATGGAAACTGATGAACCGGAGAAGGCCGTCCCTCAAGAAGCTGTGGCGGAGAACAACAATGAGCAAGTTCCCGAGGAGCACAACATGGAGAATATTCGACCCACTCCGGAGCTCAAGACTCCAGTGCCTCCGTTGAAGCGGATCTCGCGCTCCAGTCGCAGGAGCCGCAGGAGCTCAATGCCGCGAGAAGCATCGCCGATGGACGAGATCCTGAACCGCGAAGAATCGCCCGTGGACGCCGTCCTGAACCGCACCTACTCCTTGTCGCCGAAGAGCTCCCGCCTCCAATCCCAAGAAGTCACTGGAGCGCATGCAGAGAACGGCGAAGGGGACAATCAAGTGGCGGGTGGAAGCACTCCGAAAACCCCCACAACAGCCAGAAAATCGATTGGCCCTAACAGTAAGTGAAATGTCGGTGTGCCTCTTACAGGTTTTCTTTTTCAGAAGCCCGATTCTCCCTTGCCCACTCCAAACTGCACCAAAACATGGAATCCATCGACGACCGTCAGAAGCGTGTCCAAGAGCGCCTGAAGGCCTACCAGGCCCAAACACCAAAGCGATTCCGAGAGCTGGCAACTCCTAAATCTGCTCGTGCCACTAGCGAGATTGCGTAAGTATCCTTCTTCTCTCCGTTGCTCTACTCATAGCCTTCTTCAGACCGCCTAAGTTCGACCCGACGATCGACCCAAAGAAGCTGACCTTCAAATTCGGAGATGTTTCGCCCACTCGTATCCAGTCGGTTCAACGGGAGCAGCAACCCGGGACGTCCAACGTCGGGTCAGCTAAGAAGGTACGCAACGTAATATCTTCTGTTTTCTACAGTTCCTTTACAGATCCGTCCTTTGACCGTCCCCAAAGTCTCCAAGCGACTCGAGGAGCTTGCTGCGCCTAAAGGGTCTGTGAAAACCCTTGTTAAGAAGCCGGCTGCATCTACCTTGGCCAGCCGCTACAGTATGCGTAGCCGCCAAGCCCCTCGCCCGTATGTGGACACCACGAAGATGTCGAACGAGGAGTTCGAACGCTTCACGGGAAAGAAGGTTGGAACTGGACGTGTCATGTAAGCTTGTCCCTTATGCATCGTCCCTTGACTTTCTTATCTCTAGGGCGGACCACCGTAAAAACCATGTGGAGGAGCAGAAGATAAAGCGACAACGCGCTGTCAACAAGAACCGTCGCATCCAGTGATAATCATCACTACAAATTATTGCTTGCCATTTGAAAATTTGCAATAAACCAGAGAAATATTACGTCAGCGGAACACAGTTTTATGTCCTCCGGGGATATGTGTAACGTCGGAAGAAGAAGAGCTTGGACGGAGGCCAGATGTAAACAGCTGTCGAGAGGGACGCTACGGAGTTTGGGTTGTTTCCCGGGCATGTGGCATATCGGGCCATCGGCTACAGTTTACATTGCAGGGATAAACAACTGACAACAGCGACAGTGCGCGTCTAAGAAGCAGTGTGGCGCTGTGGGTGGGAGGCCGAGTCATCGCAGTCTGTAGCCGGTGATTAATCATGCCGCCGCGACGACTGACCGTCTTCCCCTGGCTGAGGACGTTCCGACTGGCTGAGCGGGAAACCGTCGCTCGGTCATCTATGCGCGCCTCGGACCATCCAAGAAGCTCGTTTCGGGCGACCGCAATCGATGATGCGCGATGCGATAATTGAGACTGACGAGAAGGCGGAGACCTTCTACTGTCGCGACGATTACTTCTAATTGCCGCGGAGCCTCGCTTGACTCCTTATCGGGCGGCGTTCTCCGCGTGATCGCGCGATTCGCCGTCCTTCGCTGCGCCTTCTTGATCGAGGGAGTGCTCCATAGAGCTCCTAGACAGAAGACTGGCTTGTGCAGCTGTTGTTCGAGTGTCTGGAGACAGTTCTTGTCTGGAGACAAGTCGTCTCTGTCTCCGCTAGGTCGATCTGAGACCGTTCCTGTCTGGAGACTGCTTCTTGCTAATGCGATTGGACAGTCCTGACAACTTCCGAACAACTCCATTTCCCCCACTGGAAATTATTCCACGATGATTCACGCCAAGACAGCTCATCAAAAGAGATGATTGGACAATCCTCTTCTACTGTCTCCGTTTGCTTCGCGACATCCGATCGTCTGCTACCGTGATTTGAGACAGTCTCTGTCTATAGCTTGTCTGGAGACTTTGTTTTGCATACTTCCAATCTGTTTACTGTCCGTTTCAGGCCACTGCGATGCCGAGCGCATGTCCGTAGACGCGACCCGATGACTGTGTCTGTCAGCGTGGAGAATGTCGTCGGCCACCCGTCGACGTCGGCGGCCGCCTCGCGCAGACAGATTCCCACGGCGAAGAAGAACATCTTCCTCGAGCGGATATGCGTGGTAAGTGAACCTCCAAGGGCCACTGATCTCCTCTTTAGCTGAACAGCAAGGCGAACCCCGGGATGCCGATCGAGAGTGCTGCCCAGGTCCACGTGCAAACCATCCTCTACGAGATCCTCTACTCGCTGATCGACGCTAAGCCCGCTGGGATCGCGGATATGGACCGCTGCATGCAGGCGGCCCTCCCCTCCACCACGTATCACTGGATCCTCAGGAACTACTCCAGGAGTGTGCGCTCCACCATGCCGAAGCCCAAGGGAAGTGGCTCGGACAGGAAGAACGCGAAACTGCTCCAGGAGGACGTTTGTTCCCTTTTCAAGGTGAGTTTCTGCACGGTTGTCGAAGCACTAAATAGCCTTTTTTAGGAGTACACAGGTCAGAAACCGGACCAGAAGATTGTCCACGAGCTCATCTCCATTGCCGAGTGTATCGCCACGGATATTCTCCAGGTCTGTCTTGCTATACACCCCAAGACTTTACAATCCATAGTTACAGTGGACGGGCAAGTACGTCAAGAACATCTCCCACGGCCAGCACGGCATCGGCCTTCAGAATCTGAAGATAGCCCTCAGTGCCGATAAGGTTAGAACCCCCTTCCCAACCCTTCTAACCTGTGCTATAGAGTCTCATCGATCTGACGGAGATGCTGAAGAACGAGGAGGACGACGCATCTCCGACGGCGCTGGACTCGGCCCCGACAATCGAGGAGAACGTTGTAATGGACTACGAGAAGCTTTCGAAGGACATGCTACGTGAGGACAGCCGCTACTTGGGCGACCTCAGCCTCCTGGTCAACGTCTTCAAGCGGAAGCTGGAGATTCGAGTAGCAAAGCTGGAACCCAAGGATCCGAAGCGCTACATAGAGCGCATCTTCGGCTCCATCGAGGAGATCTACGAGGTCTCGCTGAAGCTGCACCGTTTCCTGCAGGACGCCGTGGAGATGTCCGAGATCCACTGTGTAGGGAGCTCGGGCCTCTGGGATCTATGTGAGGCCAAGGACTTCAACTGCTACCTGGACTACTCGAAGCACTTCGACGGTCTCGCCGCAATCACCACTCCAATCCGAGAGATGCTCGCGGACCCGATCTATGCCGAGTTCTTCCGCGTAAGTCTCGCAAGCACTAATCAAGTAGAGATCCCGTCATCGTTCAGCAAGAAGATCGCGCTTACGGACTCACCGGCTGCCAGACCTTCCAAATGGCGATGAAGTACATCCTGCCGAAGCTACTCGAGGAGCCGCTCCTCTACATCGTCCGCTTCACGAACCACTTCCTCATGGTACGTGCGCCTGGACCAATCTAAGACCATAAAGTGTTTCAGAATCTGATTCCTCTGACGCAATCCGAGGACGACCGGGTGGAACTGCGGAACTCGTGCTCCTACTTGAAGCAGGTGGTCAGCGAGATGAGCAAAGTTATGATCGAGGCGCCGATTTATACGTAAGTGTCCGACTTCGCTTCTTCTATCACGATTAGAACTTTGCTGACTGCAGTTGAGGGATTCCTGATTTTCTCGCCTTCTGATTGTGGTTCCTTCATTTGAGGATACTTGCAGGAATCGCGGAGGCTGGCTGGACTCGCATCGGTCCCAACAGGAGATCTTGCAGAACATCCAGCGGAACATCGAGGGTTGGCAGGGCCGAGAGATCCGGCACAAGTGCTCAAGACTCGTTAAGGGTGAGTTGGGAAGAACATTTGATAAAACTACTAGGGTCGTGAACAAGGTCACCAGAAGCTCCGGGGCATGGGTAACATTGGGTTTCTTTTGGATGAATTAAGCCTTGGAAGTTTCGAAATGGATCTTTCGATTTCAGAGGGCGTTTTGGAGAAGGGACGGCAGGCGAACCACATCTCGAAGACGTCCAGGACGGAGCGGCACGTGTTCCTCTTCGACAGTCTGCTCGTGCTGTGCAAGGCCAAGAAGTCCGACCGGAACCACGTCTTCAAGTTCAAGTCGAAGTTCGAGGTGCGCAAGACGGACATCTACGACATCCCCGAGTCCGAGGAGAGCCAACACGCCTTCCGCATCGTCACCACCACCTCCCTCAACATGGACTACCAGGAGTCCTCGGAGGTGGTGCTCTACTGTCGCTCGGCGGAGGAGAAGTTCGCCTGGCTCTCCGCTATCGTCAACATCCACACCCGCAGGTACCCAGTCCAGAGTTGACCCTAATGCTGATCCTAAACGCTTTGCCAGTAGCCGTCCCCGTCGAGGTTGGTGCTCGGTGTCGTGACTCATTCCACGTTGTATCGTTGTGTTTGTATCTGGCGTTCTTAAATCGGCACTAATCGGCAACCCTCTTCCTTTACCGGTCACTCACCCTTCTTTGCAGCCTTCTGGATCGACGCCTCGAGGCATATATCAAGGAGGAGGAGAGCCGAATCCCACTGGAGATCCCAGGACCCGACCAGTACCGCTTCGCCGAGCCGGACACCGATGAGCACATCCTCTTCGAAGACTACACCTCCAACAGCGGAATCCCCGTCGTCAAGCACGCCACCATCCTGAAGCTCGTGGAGAGACTCACCTATCACCTGTAGGTCCACTTCGCACAAGTCAATCTACTTCAAGCCTAGGTACGTGGACGCGAAGTTTGTCCAGATGTTCCTGACCACCTATCGGTCCTTCTGCCAGCCGGAGCAGCTGCTTCAGCTCCTCATCGAGCGCTACAACATGCCTACGCCCCGGGCACTTGAAGCCATCGACAACCCCAACTCACCGTTGGGCCGTGCTCCGCCTTCTCCCTTCAGTGGAGGACCGCTCGCCGGAAGGTAGGACAAGAGGAGTCTGACCATCTAAGGAATCTACTCTGAAGGTACGACACGGTGCAGTCGCATGGCCTCTCCGTAGGACGCGTGAGCAACGCCCGCCTGGAACAGAGCTACCAGCGCTTCCGCATGGAGTTCCAACAACCCATCCAGAGAAGGTGCGTCCCTCCCCGGGCTTCAGAATGACTTCTCTCTGCTTCAGGGTGATCTCAGTGTGTGACCAGTGGCTCCGGCGGCACTTCTACGACTTCGAGAACAACCCTCAGCTCGTGGAGGGCATGGTGAACTTCCTGACCGAAGCGCGGTCCAAGATCGGGAACAGCGACCGCTGGAAGATCCAGAAGATCCTTGTGGGTGGTCCCGACGCGATTTCCTCGAACCCTTCCTTTAGGACAAGATTAGGGTGAATCCGAGCCTCGAGAACGAGTTCCACGAGGTGTTCGACTTCTCCGAGGCCGAGCCGACCCTCCCGAGGAGGACGAGCTCCGGACAGAGCCAAGGGTGCCAGAGGCCACCTATACTCTGGCACACGGCGTCACAGAACGACGTGGCCGCCTACGACCTCCTCTCCTTGCATCCTGTGGAGATCGGCCGTCAGCTGACCCTGCTCCACTTCGATCTGTACCGCGTGGTGAAGCCCATCGAGCTGGTCGACTGTGCCTGGATGAAGTCCGACAAACTGAAGAGGTCGCCTCGACTCATGCGCTACATGGACAAGACCAACCAGGTGGGTGGACTGTTCCAGAGACTCAAGCACGTAAACCTTCCAGCTGATCTACTGGGTGGCGAAGTCGATCGTGGAGACCGAGTCGCTGGAGGAGCGCGTGGCGTTGGTCTCCAGGGTGCTTGAGATCATGTACATGTTCGAGGAGTTCAACAACTTCAACGGCATCATCGCCTTCAACTCCGCGCTCGGCTCCTCGGCCGTCGCGCGTCTCAAGACGACCTTTGAGGTAAGCCCTCTCCCAGGATGACCCCTTACCGTGTTCCAGAGACTGGACAAGGAGAAGCAGCGCTGGCTGGCCAAGTTCAAGAAGCTCTGCGACGCGCACGGCAAGGAGATGTGCAAGCGACTCTCTGAGGTCCAGCCTCCTGTCATACCCTTCATCGGTGAGTGTCCCCTCAAGATGTCTTCCCTCTTACTAACGAGCCACGTTCCAGGCACCTACTTGAGTCGCTTCTGCTTCTTCGACGAGAGCCGCAAGACGATCGCCATGCGGAACGTCCAGGCCAACGACGACAGCGAGCAGGTCCGTGACACCCCCCTAGGCTTTGATATTTCTTCTGATCACAAACAAGTAGCTTATTGTGTTTTTAATAATCGCTTCGGAACTAACATTCTATGGTTATATGCAGTTGGGAGTTTATGGAGTCCATATCCGTGGGTCGTAGGCTCGCCGTTAGACGACTCTATCCTTGACTCACTTCCTTGTTGACTTCGTTGTGATTCAGAGAGCGCGTCTAATGAAGGCGCCTAGCTTGCGTTCTAAAAAACAAAAGTTTCCCCATGAGTCACCCTTCGGCTTTCCCTCTTGTCACAACGTTAAGAAGGTCCAGAAATGCGTGGAAATCGATGCCTTTCTGCAACCTTTGGGATAGAACAACCCGACTTCCGGATTCTTGTGAAGTAGCAGAGAAGGAGACACCCTTGAAAGCGCATAAAGAGCCCACAGATTCTAAATCCCATGTTTTGGCCCCTGTCCATGGCCTATTTGCTATCCTGAAACCTATCCCTAAATTTCTACTCCGATAGTAGCTGCTTTGAAGGGAACAGGAAGCTCCATTGAATTTCACTCTAAAAAAGGAAAGCCGAGCTCGTGTCTCGCAAAGGGACTAAGAAGGGCCCACCCCTGACAGTGCACAAACAGCGCGGAACCCAATATTAATAAGAGGTGACCAACTGCGGCCCTTTGCAACGTCATTCCCCGAGTTCCACGTGTCAGGACGAGGAAATGTGCCAAAGGGACGCTCGGGCTTCCTGGTATCGCAATGATGACTTCATTCTTATGACGGAAGCCAGATGTGACGTCTTCACCTAACATATGTGATCCCCATGCCGGGCCTGAGTCATGCGGTCTCTTAGCAATTCACACAGTATCACAAGTGGTTCTTCCTGTCCTCAAGAACCTCAGTTTTTGATCTCTGGACTGGGAAAAGCAGAAAGACGACAATTCTGGGTGAAAACAAAGCGACAAAACAATTCAGCCGTTAATACATTCCTCACGCGGCATAATCTCGCTTAAAGAAGCCCGCTGGCTCTACCTCATTGTCGCCTACTTGGCTCTATCCCCATGTCAAGCTGTTTGGAGTCTTATAACACTCAAATCCCATCTAAGTCATTATGAGGGATTACCAAACTATCATCCTTAAAATCCCTTAATCTCCTTAGCCTCCAAGCTCTCCTGAGCGCCTTTCCTCCGTAATCTCTGCTAAACCTTGCAAGAGAGCCACGCGGAATGTTCTTCGGTGCTTGAGTTGGAAGCTGCTGGGAAAGAAAGGCCTAGGTGGGTACATTGCAAGGTGCAAAGTCGCGGTTTAATAGGTCCAAGAAGGTCCTACTTGTGCAGCTAGATTCAGCTCCAGCACCGAAGGATATTCCGAGAAGTTCCCTTGTTAGTGAAACCAGCTTAGACTCTCCTAAGCGCATTTCAAAAGTTCAACTTCTTTAAACTCCGGGCTTGACTCACACTGACCCTGTGTTAAACCCTCCTAAGCACCTCCTAATCGCGTCCTTTGCAGCTGTACGACCTGACGCAGATGATCGAGTTCGGGACGTGCCGGAAGACGGCGAAACTGATCGAGGAGATCCAGATGTACCAGAACGAGCCGTACCAGTTCCAGGTGGAGCCGTCGATCCGCGTAAGTGCTTTGCTGACCTCCTTCTCTGTGGGGCGCAAATCTCGTGGACATCTGATTGACACGGGCGACATGTGCGTGAGTGCTAATCGCCGTCGAAATCCTAATCGCTCTCGCTGAAATGGAAACAGCGCGACCCCCGAACTTCTGTTCGGTCGCGGGGTGACATCTCGAAGACGAGCTACTTGTTTTCGGCCTTACTCAGGGGAGCGTCGCAATTAGAGCCTGACTCAGCGAGAGATCCAATTAGGGACTGCCTGAGTCAGCTGCGCGATAAGCGCTCGGAGTAATTGGCCCGAGGCCGTTGACGTCCACAACACGTGACTCACGCGCCCTAAAGGACACTGGGACTGGGCCCGTTGTGGATGCCAAGGAAGTAGCTATCGGCTGAGAGGGTCCTCGAAAGGAAGGAAGATGCCCGGATCGGGGTATGGGCCTGATAAGACCCAAAGTTGGTATTCGAAGGGTTAAGTGGTGTTCGCCTATTGAACTGGGAAGGCTGGAAAGGAGCTGTGAAGGAGGCTCTGACTCTGGACTACCAGGTTGATACAGTATCCTATAGTCGCCAAGCATACCCGGCTCCTCTTTGATGGTCTCCAGTCCCGTCTCAATGTCTCAAGACCCCATTCAAACGTCTCTGTCTGCCCACTCGAGAAGGTATCGCTGGCGCCCAAGAGGGTCCTCGAGCCAAGCGGCACGATGAAAGCGGCTTAATGCGATTATGAGTGACAAATGGGATTCTAATGGGATCGGAGGGGCGAAGTGCGTCGGCCCGCGGACGCCCCACCGGTTCCGGGCGTGGGAGCGGAGGGTTCAAGGACGGCGCCGTTTCCGGCACCCTCTGAGAGACGCGTAATAAGAGGAACAAGAGGTCGTCTTTCGGGTCACCGCTCGAAGACTCGCAGGACCTTCTTGTGTGTCTTTTCGTTGTTTGGGCGGGGCTCCTGTAAACAGAGGTCTTTAGTATATTTGAATAGTTACTTCAAGGACCTTTGAAGAGGACACAATGAGTTCACCGGAACTAAGGCCCCTTGTAGTCAAGAAGGTGTGAGAAACCGTAGGTCGATGACTAAGAAAGTTAGCTTCTTGTTACCAAGGGTGCATGCGAGCGCTTAGATTGTATCTTCTAAGGGGATATTGAACACTTCTTAGATGAGATCCACTAAGAAGAACGATTTTAAGCCATTGTTTTGAATACTTTCAGATAGTCAAAGTGCATATTATGGCTTCCTAATAGGGCTTAGAATCTCACAAACTACATAGCGCCTACTTAGTACATCTATGTTTAGTGCACCCAGTTTAAAATGTACTCTTAAGCACAGACTATAATATGACTAATTTGATCATGTCATTCTGGACAATTTTCAACGTCTTGAGGAGTGAAACCGCTGTTGGATATAGGATGTGAACGAGGCTTATTGCACCTTTTCAGGACCTTCCGCTCTGCCTGCGAGCAAACTCATCAAAGGTGCCTAGGCCATGGGAAAGCGGGGGTCTCAGGGAGGTGAAGTTCAGTGGTTTTTCGTACTTTTTCCAAGCTGCGATCACTCTTTTTCGCCCATTCTGATCTCGGCCGAGAGGTCTCTTCTAAGGCTCTTCCCCCCTTTTTGGCGGCTGGATAGACCTTTGGACAACTCCTAGTGGTGGTAGATTAGGCGTGAAGCCCAGCCGCCATGCCAATTTGGGTTAAGTTAACCCCTTGGAACTTGGATCTTATGTACTCCCACGTTTCGCTACTCGACATCCCCACTTCCGGAGTCAAATTGGACCCATCGTCCTTCCCTCTTTATTGTTTTCGAGCTGAGACCCGGCACCTTCTGCCGCCATCGCGTTATGTAATCGGCATGCTGCGAGCGGATTTGCAACAATAGAGGTGCAAGTGGCCCGCAATTGACTTCACAGGTCACAGCCAGCACGGTGCCATGCGCGGTGCTAATTTCGTCGCCTGAGCTCCCCGGGGCAGGCCCTCCCCTCGCAGGGTCACGAGTCCGCGCCCCTTTCCCGTCTTACCTGAGCGCGTCAGATCCTACAGTACGCCAGAGATGATCGCCCTTGCGCACCCGCTGAGGAGGGTGGCCAGCAACTGCCGCCTTGAGACTATTTCCAGCGACGAGGACCCGGACTTCTTGGTGCTCTACTCGAAGGTTGGTTGGAAGGGTGAGGGTTTTGAGGGGGCAGCTGTGGAGCTCTGACTTTGGAGTTTTTCGGTTCCTAAGCGTCTTAAGCGCTAATGAGATCTTAGGTCTGTGGGGCCCTTCTTAGCTACTTCATATCCATAAAATGTTTGCCTTCGGTGCTTGAAACCCTTATCGATCCACGGGACCCTCGAACCATCCTGTGGAAAAGGAAAAATTATGAAATTCTGCATTCCTTGTCTTAGTCACTTCCTGTCCCCTTATCACCGCGGCGCCGCAAGCCTTCTCCTTTGTACGTTCTCTCGCTGTTTGACTTTCCGGGAATTTCGTAAGAAGCCGGAAACGGCGGGTGGGTGGACTCGGGCGGTCGGCATACATGGCATAGAGGTGTAAACAGCGGACTGTAATCTCTGTGTAAACCTCGGTGACTGGTGTCTCGACGCGATTCGGGAGAGTTCCAGAAAGGTAGGGTGTCCACAGTTGGTTGGTCTTATAGATGTTGGGGAACGCTTCAGCTCGATCCGAGAGGCTTGGACGCAGGCGCGTCCTCTCCACGCTGACGCACCCCGACGCTATTTCGGACCCGGAGCCTTGCTGCTGGCCACAAGTGCAGCCGGATAAGTGAGTCATCGCGCCGTCGCGCAGCCATCCGATTAATTATTCCCGTCGGCGCGCTACGGACACCGCCGCAAGGATCGTTTTTCGCACGGGTCTCCTGAGCAGTTAGGCTCCTTTTCCAATTAGGCTTCTTTTCCATCCGGTGCGTGGGCCTCCTCTGCTGAACCCTCAGAGAAGACCAGTCCTGGGTCACTCTGTGCTTAATCTGGGGTATCAAAGCCGTGCTGGGTGGTCGGAACGGACCAATTAAGCACAAAATGAATTAGGTCTGTTTTCCCGGGGTGATTCTCAGCCTCCTTGGGCCCCCATCAAATTGTAAATTTCGGTCCTCGGCCCCCTCAGGGCCTGGTGGCGGCAAAGGCGCAATCAGATCGGCCCCCGCGCCAGCGTTCTAGGGGCGCGGCCCATTCATTCGCTGTCCGCGGCACACGCACGTCAAGTGAGTCATCGGCCGCGGCGATAACTATTATTACTCAGCCGCGCGGTGGGGACACTCCCATATTCGGCATCGACCGCTGACTCAGCTGCCTCGAGCCGCGGAGACTTGTCCAGACGCGTTCCCAGGACGCGCGTCCCTGGATCCTCATCGAGAAGAAGGTCGAGGCCCGCTGACTTGACTCTGCTTGTGTTTTGCTCGGTGCAATGCGTTCTTTCGAGAAGCCTCGTTTGTAAGCGCCCTGAGGGAGGGAGAATGTAGTTTGTAATGTAGTTACGCATTGATAGCCGAGATAGGGAGAGTGGGGTGAGCTGTCCTTAGAGCCAACAACCTCAAAGGAGTTTCGTGATAGGGAGAAGGCTAGGGTCTTCAAGAGATTGTGGAGACCCTTTTTCGCTTTTGGTCCTTGAGGTCAGGATACTTGCACCTCTGGGGCTCCTAGGGTTAGATCACCTCTCGAGGAAGACACGAGTGTGACTAAGAATGATAGAAGACGCAAATAGCTTTGTTTATGCGACTATTGACCCTCTTGTTTACTGGGCAACAGCAAACCACGCATTTCCCCTTTGGAATTCAGCTCCTGCCACCTTCTCGGGCGTGAGCTCCAGACGCTTTCCCAGCTCGTCTTTTTCTTGTATTCTCACCAGGGCACTTCTGTTGACGGAGATCAGCCGAGCTCCTTAGCCTTCTTTAGGTGGCTTATGTGTTCTGTTGCCTCATCGCGTCCTCCAGCCGCGTTCCCAAGTGTCCGAGTCCGAGCCGTGTCGAGGTCCACATGCAGGGTGTGCCTTCCAGAAGGTGTGTCCATGTCGGACATCTTCGGCTGCGTGCAGCTCCCCGCTCCGTCCAGCTCCTTGGCGCGGCACCTCCGCGCGACGGCAGGGCCTCCGCCGCGCTACGAGAACTTCCGGCCCCCGGCCGAGTGCTCCGCGAACTTCTCCTCCGGCCTCGACGACTACTTGGCCCACTGCGGAGAGTCCTCGGCCATGCTGGAGGCGGCCGAGGAACGACGCCACTCCGCCGACTTCTCCAAGTCCAAGGCCGACTGTGCGCTCCCCACGCGGAAGCACTCCAAGAATGGGCTTCTTAGGAAGTGGAGCCGACTCAGGGTTCGTTTGGGGTTCGGAGTACGGTTTTTGGGCTCGTTAGGAGGGGAGCTCAGGAATTCCGGAGGCGTGAGATCGTCTGGTCCTCAGCCTTTCAATTGACATTCATTAGCAACCAGAATGGTTAAAGTTTGCAAATTCCACATCCCTGACCGCTTAAAGGATAGAGAGCCCCATGGACGTCTTTTTGGAAGCCTGAGACAACTGCTTTTTTCTTCTGCCTTGGATTAAAACAAAAATCGGAGCTTTAAGATCCGATTGGACGCAAAAAAATCGAAAGACAACTCTAACACTCCGCTAATCGGCCCTTTAATTCGTCGCTTCCAACGTCGGAGCGTGCAGATGGCGCAACGCCCAGCTTGCGAGGCAGTTGGCCGTTGCACAACATCTTTGTTTTCCACGGCGGCAAATCCGCTCGCCGAGAAAGCTGCGTCCGTAAACAAAAAAGTGCGTTCTAATTGGCGCTGAGTCACGCGTCCGTTGCTTGAGCCCCGGCGACCTGGAAACCGAAGCTCCTTGGCCCCGAGTGCACACGCGCTGATCCGCGTCTCGAGTGGAAAGCCAACACCTCGGTGTGTCCAAGGGATAAGCGCGGCTCAAGGGTCGGCCAGGGCCGGGTCACACGGCCGCTCCGAATCCTCTTTTTTGCGGCGACAGTTGCTTGCACTCTGCACTGAACTTCCGCTTTCGCGTCTCCCCGCTCCTCTCCCTCGCGAATTCCAGCGCCTTTTTACAGCGCCCGCCGTTCGGCCCCTCGCTTCTTGGCCGCTTCTTTGAGTTTTGTGTCCCGGCTGGCCGGTGCATAAGCCGATAGTCTCGCTTTTTGAGTGGATCTCGAGAAAAAGTTGGACTAAATGTTCCAGATTTGTGGCCAGAAGTATTTCTCCCATCCTCATTTTTATGCGTAGAAATATTTCCGGCATCCTGTGATAACCCGCAAAGTGGTTGTAAGCAAAACTCATGAAGAAATATTTCCTACTTTGCCGGATAACCGTCAAAAAACGGAACGGAGCGAAAGAGTGCTGAAATGTTTCACAAAGGTCATTTCGATGACCAGTCGTTGGATAGGATTCTTGAGATCATCCATCTTCAGATCTGAGGCCTTCATTGAGCTCGTGAGCCTTTGAGCTCCCTGTGATTTTTTCGCTACCCTCGGCCGACGTGACAAAACGCACTTGCAGCCGAAGGAAACAGGCCCCTGGGTACGGTAATGACGGAAGTGCAAAAAAGCGAAAAGAAGCCTCGCGGCGCTGATCAGTGCGTTGATCTTTCAAAGCTTTGATTTTGCTGCGCTTCTATCTCCTTCTGAGTTCGTTCTTCGGGGAGGCGAGCGACGCTTCTGGTTTCCAACCTGCTCTCAGATCTACTTAAGACCTATTTATGTTAGATTTGTTTGGGGTACTATTGCAACCAGTGGCACATATCGCCACGTCTATATGAGTTTTTGATTGGGGTTCAGCTTTTGTGGTCAGAATTGTATAGAAGCCAGAAGTTTTGCAGTCAATCCTATTCTTCCTAGCTTCCAAGAGCCTTTCGAATTTTTAGGCCTTTAGGGGGAATTGATGTAGGGTGGGAGGGGCATCCGGGGCCCTAGACGAAGAGGAATGCTTAGGCTTGCATGAAAGGTCATTTCATTCATGAATTATTGTAGGGCTTGATATAGGACTCATTGAACCGACCAGAGTCGGCCCTCTCCACCCCCAATGTCGCTCCGACCAGTTCACACCATTTCACAACCCCCTTCCGCTCTCCTTCTTCGCCAAACGCCTCACCCAGGCTTTGTCACCTCCACCGGAAGTGACATTGGCGGCGTTATCAGGGCGCCGAGTGGGCGGCGGCAGATTCCTCCTTCTGCAAAGTCGGCTCACGTGCGGACAGCTGACTTGCCGCGCGTCCCGCCGCAGACGGCGGCTGCGGCGCCGGAAGTCGTTATCCACGCCTCCGCGATCGAAAACCGACAGAAAAAAGCTTTCGCGCGCAAATCGCTCACCGAACTTTGGTTCTTCTGTTGGTCAACTCGTCGTTAGTCACCGGGGAGGGTCCGCCAAGCGAGGGGCGCTACCGGTCGCCGCGCGGCCTGCCGCGCTCTATTTTTGCGCCCCCGGATATTTTTGGACGCGTTTCCGTCAAGCGCGATCGGCGCTTCCGGTCGGCCTTTGTCTGGCCAGCCATCATCCGCTTCCGGTGCGATCGCGGCGCTGTTGACGGCAGAGGCCCTGGCGGTGCCTGCTGATCGGCGCCCCCTCGCCAGGGCTGCTTCCCAGGTTTTTGGGCTCATTTTTCGTTAGGTTCATTGTGGGTTTAATGATAAGTCACTGGGTACTTTTGCCTCTTTTAGTGGGTTTTTGGTCTTATCTTTCCTTATTGTATGTTGGTTGGTCATCTCTACTCTAGGACCGTTCAGTTTAGTTTTGGGACCTCATGAAATCGTAACCGAGAAAAAAATGCGCCCTCCTCCCGTCCAATAATTGTGTCGACTTTAAAACGTAGAAGCATCAGCCAGCTCTACAGCGATTCCAGTTCTTGTGAAACTCCCGAATTGGAAGACAAATGGCATCGATTGGCTCTGTCGTTGCAGACAGAGACTGTCTCCACGTCTCGAGACGCTCCTATCGGAGACGGCGGACCGACCGCGTCGCCTAAGAAGGCCGACTTTTTTATTTTGCGCCGAGGAGTAAATCGTCACTAAACCCTTACTTTTCTTGTAAATTAGCCGCCTCTCGCAAGCCCGAGTCCTAGTTTCCTGTCAAACCGTCCAGTCCAGTTCCTGCAAAATGGTAGATGATTCGCCGAATCCACACCGGACCTCCCAAATTGGGAAGAAGTGACATTGATTGGTTCCGTCTTTGCAAACAGATGAGACCTGTCTGTGTCTTTGAGACTGGCAGACCGAGTCTCCGAAAAATGCGTCTTGAGTGGAAAGCCCTTGTTCCTATTTTTCTTCCTATTTTTCCATGCACTTGACGTGCTTGACACGGGCCCGTGACTGTCTCTTCCTAAGTCGCTTATCTCCATTGTTTGTCGGATTTGCGCCACGTGAGCACCGATAAGAAGTGTCCGTCCAACAGACCCACTTTACTTTTCCAGAAAAGTGTCGAATGTGGAGATAAGGGCTTGTGGACCGTCTCTATCTGTGCGTGCTTCCTAGACTGTCTAGTCTAGCTTCTGCAAAACCCTCGAATTGGGAGGCATGGAACTGTCTTGCAGACAGCTCCACCTGTCTCTGTCTCTTGTGGCAGACCTGTTTTCGGCGTTGTTTTCGGCGTTCCAGAGCCCCTTTCCAGTGTGTGGGAACCAGCGCGACCTTTGCCGTGACATTTCGCGTCGGGCTGTGGGAACGTCTTCTCGGCGTCCTATCAGATCTGATCGCAATCGCGCGCTTTCATCTTGCTGCCGGCGGCCGCGCAACAAATTGGAAACCCTCGTGCTAATTGATGTTTTGTGGCTTGTTTGCAAACGTCGCGGGGTCGAGTTGCGGCGGAAATGACGCGGCCTTTGAACTACTTGTGCGCGACTCTTTTTGACTTTCCGTTCCGCTCTGTGTAAACACGGTCTTCTTCTTCAGCACTCTCAGTCCTCCTGGGTTCCGGTCAGTGCCCCCTTCTGAGATGCTTTCTTGCCAGCTGTGCTGTTGTTGTGCGCAGTCGCCCCCGACGACCCCGTCCGCGGTGGCGAACAACCCGGTGAGCACTCCTTACCCCCGAATAACCCTGCGGACCGAACGAAAAACAAAAAATGATTAATTATGAGAAATCAGCGACCAGAGATGTGCGGTTTGAGTGATCGACTGGGCACATAGTAAACTACTATGTATGGAAAAATATCATTCGATCTCTCAAATCACACATATATGCAATCACACATATCTTATACTCTTCTTTCAGCAATTCTTCGAATCGATCAACCCGCTCGATGGCTTCGAGGACAGCAACGCCCTCGAGGAGTACCTGTACAACCAGAGCAAGAAGATCGAGCCAGGCAAAGAGGACGTCAAGTGGGACTTCCAGAAGCCGAAACGCTCCACTCAAACACTGAAGTCGCCCGGGATCAAGGTGCCCAAGTGGCAGCAGAGCGCCTTGGCCAACGGAGCGCCCTCTTCACCCAACGTCTACCACAGAAGCGCCCCTGTGAACCTCTCGCTGGAGAAGACGCTCGTGGCCGAGGGACGGCCCTCCTCGAGTCAAGTCAGCTCGCCCGTGGACGAGTCCCCCTTCGGCATCGTGGATATCCACCCCGGACACCAGCCCGTTTACATCAGGGACGCGAAGCCCGGCTCCGTGCTGGGGCAGCGTCCCTCACTCCCACTTAGGAGGAGCGTCCCTCCGCCGAGTCCGGGCTCCGAGGCCCCTCGGGAGTTGGCTCCTCCGCCTCTCCATCCGAGACGTGTCTCTCCGCCGAAGACCGCCTCACCCTCATCAGGTAATTTACATAGGATCAAATTTGCGAAATTGATCTTTTTTTAAGGAAGCCTCCGGATTACTTTTTCTTGTGTTACGCCCACTCATGATGTGCTTTCAGCTCGAGCCTTCGTCTTCCCCCCAGTTCCGTCGTCCAGCTCCTCCGAAGGAGACGCCTCGCCTCCGATGGCTTCCGGAGTACCACCAGTACCCCCCAGGAAGGGCGCCAACCGAGGATCCTTCCCTGGTGGACTTCCAGCGCCTCTCCCCATCGGCTCCGTCTCCAAGAACTTCTGGAGGGGTGACGGCTCGCCCACCTCCCCTACCGTAAGCCTCTCCGTGCCTCTGCCTTCGGAGACGACGAAGCCTCCACCGGAGCTCCCTCCACGCCAGAGAGCCGTCGACTTGGCGCCTCCCCCACGCCCTCCGAAGAAGTAAGTCCAGTGAAGAAGATGTCTCAGCTAACCCCCTTGTTCCAGGACTCCCGGAAAGCCCCTCGTGGTCGCCCCTCCGCTGCCTCCGAAGACCTACAAGAGATTCCAGTCCAAGTAGTTCCCCGTCGACTACCGCCTCCCCACCGCTCAGAATCGCCATTTGCTCATCTCTTCTCGTGGACAAAGCGTGTACCCCGTAGCTGGTTTCTCGAGTATTTCCTCACTGATCTGTCCGCTCCGCTCGGTCGGAGGCGTCTTCTTCACTTGTCCCAGAGTTCCTGTACATAGCCCCCAGATTCATATGCGCCATATTTTTTGCAGTTATTTTGATTTTGCCTTGATATAAACCGTTCACTCCCGTTGTTGTCGTTACGTGTCTGGGACCAGGAGAAGATTTACAGTAACCCGGTGTGTCTAGACCTTCTCCTCACTGTTGAGGACAATGATCCAGCATGTGGTAGAAGTTTATTCATAGAGAATCTGGAGACCTCTGGGATCATATCCTCAGGAGGGTGGAAAGCGCTCTTTTCGAGAGGACAGCGACGGCGACGAGAAGCAGCGGAGCCGTCACCGGGGCGGAGTTGCATCCGTCGGAGTCGCAGGACTGCACACAACCTGAATCAGGGTCAGAGCGTCCGGGAACGATGGATCTTACCCGTGTATTGGTGGCCGTTGTACTTGAAGTGTCCGCAGTGGCTGATCCGCACAATCTCTGCAAAGGAGACGCGTCTCAAGGTCGAAGTGGGAAGTGCTGAGGTTTGCGATCCCCGAAGGCTTATTGTCAAAGGTGGGCTGTTTGGATTCTGTTTTGTTTATTGCTCTTATAGGATAGGAAACCCTCAGGAGACGAAGAAGAAAGGAGATATGAGGAACAAGAAGGGCCAACGTCAGTGAAGTCGGCTGGTCGGGATCGATCCAGGGCCGAGTCATCTTCTCTGGTTAGAAGCCTCCAAGAAGAAGACAGTGCCTCCAAGTGGCGCCCATCTCTTTGAATCGAATAACTTCCAATCCAACCTTCAGAACGTGGATCTTACCAGGGAACCGTCTGAACTGCCCCCCTCAGATTCTGGCGACGCTTACTGTGTAAGTGCGCAAAGTAGCCCTCATGCGAACGCCGGTAAAATTCCCGGAGAATGCTGCGTAAAATCGGAGAACTGAACGGCGAAGAATAGCAAAAGTTGAAGAATTATCGGTAGAAATAACAGTATTCCTGAAGCGATGACTGCTGAGAATGACCGCTGAGTGTCGAAAATGCCGAAAAGGAAGCAATGCTGCGGGACCATTGATATATCTACAGGGTGCGCCAATAATAATGCAACGCACTAAAACACCCATAACTTCCGGAAAAAAGATCATATTCACATGAAATTTAACATGTTTATTCATAAGTAACTACTAATTAATATTTTACAAGGTC